>QVOB01005783.1:0-33296 GCA_014839585.1 Pseudomyrmex concolor
TGACTTCTCGTAATTCATCGTTTTCAAGTTTAAAGAAATGATTACCTGCTATAAATCTGTCCGCATTTCGGAGATAGTTATTTTGAATATGTTTGACGTCGGCTCCGTAAAGCTGCGCCAGAAGTTCAGTAGTAATAACGGCGATGTTATTGTGAGTAATGACGGACAGAGTGTTTGTATTGATTTGGTCGGTCATAATGTACATCCTTCTAGATTGTTCAATTTACCCATTGTTCAGATGGGCGGCCGGGTAATTGAACACCGCTAGAAGACGGCCAGCAGCTTTTCCCATACGGGTGTTGTATCGCTACTCGCTACCCGACCATAACAATCTATGGACGTAAAAAAACCGCATTACTTTCGGGCGCGGTATCCGCTTCTAGGGTGTGTTCAGCACCTGAAAGCGACTATAGCGCATGGGATTTCCTTCGTCAAATGTGGAGAGTTCGGCGGTCAAATTTGGGCGATTCTGGCGCAGCCGGCAAGTCGAAATGAGCGGTAAGTTATTGATAAAAATGTTGTGTATTGTCGTGCTTTGTTGTGTTTTGTCGCCTGTTTTTTGAGCGCGAATTAAGGCTGACTATCTGATAATTCGTAGATTAGTACTTTAGACCTTCGCTGATAGTTATACAGCGCCTTTTTCTGGTTCGGCAGGATATCTACCTCCGCCGGGGTAAAGCCGCGTTCCTGAAACCAGTGAATGCTGCGGGTGGTAAGCACAAACAATTTTTTTAGCCCCATTTGTCGCGCCTGTTGAGCAGTGCGCGTCAGCAGCATTTCGCCGCGCGACGAACTGCGGTAATCAGGGTGCACCGCCACGCAGGCCATTTCGCCGATCTGCTCGTCGGGAAAAGGATACAGCGCCGCGCAGGCAATGGTCATATTGTCCCGTTCGATAATGGTAAATTTATCGATTTCCATTTCCAATTGCTCGCGGGAGCGGCGCACCAGGATCCCCTGCTGTTCCAGCGGCCGAATCAGCGCCAGAATGCCGCCGATATCGTTGATGGTGGCCCGCCGCACCTGCTCCGCGCTTTCCATCACAATTTGCGTGCCGATGCCGTCGCGGGAAAAGAGCTCTTGCACCAGGGCGCCGTCTTCCTGATAGCTGATAAGATGGCAACGCCGCACGCCGCTCCGGCAGGCTTTTACCGCGCCGCGCAGAAAACGCACGGTGCCGGAATGGTAATCGCCGCGCGCTTCCAACTGATCAATGCGCTGCTGGGCGTCGTTGGGAAACAGTTCGGAAATGATATCGTCGTCCTCGCCAATCACGCCCTGCGATGAGCAAAAACCGATAATTTTTTCCGCTTTCAGCTTAATCGCCACCTGCGTCGCCACCTCTTCGGAGGTGAGGTTGAAACTTTCACCCGTAACCGATACCGCGACTGGGCCCAGCAACACAATGGCGCCGCCGTCAAGCTGATGGTGTATCGCCTCATCATCAATACGGCGGATGCGGCCGCTGTGGCAATAGTCCACGCCGTCATCCACGCCCAGAGGCTGAGCGATGATGAAATTGCCGCTCACGACGTTGATGTGCGCGCCCTGCAGCGGCGTATTATTCAGACTCATCGACAGCCGGGCGGTAATGTCCAGTTGTAGCTGGCCGGCGGCCTGCTTTACCCGTTCGAGGGTGGGCGCGTCGGTAACGCGGGTATGCTTGTGGTACATCGGCTCAAGGTGATGTACCGCCAGATTGGCGTCGATTTGCGGCCGGGCGCCGTACACCAGTACCAGGCGGATACCGAGGCTGTGCAGCAGACCAATGTCATTGACAATACTGGCAAGATTTTCATGCTCGATGGCTTCGCCGCCCAGCATGACGACAAAGGTTTTGCCACGGTGTGCATTGATATAAGGAACCGTATGGCGAAAACCTTGAACCAACTCTGTACTGCGTTCCTTCACGGCCTGTCCTCTGTGAATGATTATTCTGATTTTGTGTATTTTTATTCTTTTATCACCCGCTTGGCAAGTCCCGATTCACCCTGCGCCTGTTTGTAAAGATGAGCAAAGTCCGCCGCACGCCGCCTCTGTGCCGGCTTTTCGGGATGACAGCGGCCGGCGGTTTGGTTAAAGTTTCCGCCGTTAACGATAAACGATTGGTTTTCCAGATAATGCACAATTTATTACCGGGGCGACATGCCTGAGTCAGAACATAACCGCGTTCGCCGGCGGCTGCTGCAAGGCGTGGCGGCCACTTGGCTGTTAAGCGTCAGCCGGGTGGGCCTCGCCGCTGCGCCCTCTATTGTGGCGGTGCGGATCTGGCCCGCCTCAAGCTATACCCGCGTGACGCTGGAATCCAATGTGACCCTGCAATACCGCACTTTTACCCTGAGCGGTCCGGACAGGTTGGTGCTCGATATCGAAGGGCTGCGGCTCAATTCGATGCTCAGTCAGCTAAGGGAGCGGGCGCGGCCGGAAGATCCTTATATCGGCCAGGTACGGGTCGGCCAGTTCGACGGCCACACCGTGCGGCTGGTGCTGGAACTGAAACAGAAAGTGGCGCCGCGCTTTTTGACGCTGGCGCCGGCCCACGGCTTCCGGCACCGGTTGGTGCTGGATCTTTACCCGCAGGAGGGCAGTCGTTCCTCGGTACAAGACGATCCGCTGCTGGCGCTGCTGGAAGATTATAACAAGGGTGATTTGGCACGCACCTTGCCGCCGGAGTCTCAGGCGCCACAGGCCGGGAAAGCCGGACGCGACCGGCCGGTTGTGGTGATGCTTGACCCAGGCCACGGCGGCGAAGATCCCGGCGCGATCGGCAAATTCAAAACCCGCGAGAAAGATATCGTGCTGCAAATAGCCCGCCGTTTAAGCGCGAACCGAATATGCAGGTCTACATGACCCGCAATGAGGATGTGTTCATCCCGCTGAAGGTGCGGGTGGCCAAGGCACGTAAGCAGCGGGCGGATCTGTTTGTCTCGATACACGCCGACGCATTTACCCGCCGTAGCGCCCACGGCGCCTCGGTCTTTGCGTTGTCCACCAAGGGCGCCACCAGCGCGGCGGCCCGCTATCTGGCCCAAACGCAAAATGCCGTCGATGAGATTGGTGGCGTGAGCAAAAGCGGCGATCGCTACCTGGATCATACCATTTTCGATTTAATGCAGACCGCCACGATTAACGACAGCCTGAAATTTGGCAAGCACGTGCTGAGCCACGTGGGCAAGATCACGCAGTTGCATAAAAAAAGCGTCGATCAGGCGGGTTTTGCGGTGCTGAAGGCGCCGGATATTCCGTCAATTCTGGTGGAAACCGCGTTTATCAGCAATGTTCAGGAAGAGCGGCGGTTGCGCACCGCCCGTTACCAGCAGCAGATGGCGGAAGCCATTCTGGCAGGGGTCAAAGCCTATTTTGCCGCCGGTGGGGTATTGGCGCGGCGTTGGCTCGTCGCGCCTGGGAACTCGGCGCCTGGTGTGGCTGATGTTAACATCCGTGCCCGGGGCGGCCTGCGCGAGCGCCGATCCGGGATTGGCCCACGCGGTTCTGACTCGGACGTTAACGGGGCCGAGGGGGGCTTTCTCAGGGGAGATCCGGCGTCAGGTCCATTTTGCTCCATTTCTGCGACAGCTGGCGGATCACGCCATCGTGGGCAGCGCCGGTGATGGCCGCGTCAAAGGTCGCTTTCAGGCGGGTTTCTCCCTTGCGCATGCCCATCGCCACATCGGTGGCGAGCATCGCGCCCTTGAGATCCGGGCCGGCATTGATAAGTTCATCGTTGCCGGGTTTCGCCATTACCGAGCGGGCATAGACGCCGCTATCAAAACCGGCGTCGATGCGCCCGGCCTTGAGATCCAGATCCCGCTCCGCCGAACTGCGGTAGGTGCGGACGGTGACGTCGTCGCCGAAGTAGGTTTTCATCAATTGCTCATGGCTGGTGGACTGGACGACGCCGGCCGTCTTGCCTTTTAACATCGTGCCAAGCGTCGCCATTATCGGATCCGCGTGGGTTTTATCGTTAAGATTTAACCGTTCGCTGCGCATTGGCATCGACGCCAAGGGCCCATTCTTCAACACCAGAAAGCTGGCGACGCCGCTGGCGTAAGGTACGGTGAAATCCACCACTTTTTTACGTTTTTCATTAATTCCCAGCGTCATGACCAAATCGTACTTACCGACGTTGAGGCCCGGCACCAGCGTGGCCCAGGCGCCGCTTTCCAATTGACATTCCACCTTGGCGCGGCGGCACAGATCATGAATCAGATCCACGTCGAACCCTTGCAATTGACCGTGTGAATCCAGGGCATTCCAGGGCGGAAACGCGCCCTCGATAGCGACGCGCACCCGCTGCCCGTCCTGGGCATCGGCGGCGAATGTCGTGAAGGCGAGGGCGGCTGCCAACGCGGCGGCGATAACGCTAGGCTGTTTCATAGACGAGTTCCGGTTACAGAGGATAACGGCCGGCGCGCCGGCCGCGGCAATGCACCCACCCTGAATCAGGAGGGGTGCGCAATCGCCGCCGCCAGCGCGGCGTGGGCTTCCCGCAGCGCATGCGCGGCGAGATTGCGGCTCTGGAGCGCGGGAGCGGCGTAAAACGGCCGTTGATCGCTATCAACGGGCAAGGCGGCCAGATCCCGCAGGCCGCTCAGGGACGGCCAGGCCAGGTGCGGCAGGGCGCTATCGTGGCAAAAACGATTCCCGGCAGTGTAGTTAAGCGGAACCAGCAGGCGTGACGCGCGCATCAGGGCGCTGTTCAGACGCTGGGCCTGCTCGCCGGACGCGGTTAATGCCTGTTGATTGACCGCCGCCGCCGCCTGCTGCAAAGAGCGGACGCGCCGGCGCAGCAGACCAAGATCCATGCGATCCCCCAGCGCCTCCTGCAACTTGTCTAGCTCGGCGTCCAGCGAAACGCAGGAGGCGGTATAATCCAGCGGCACCACCGGCGCGCTGAGCAAGCGCCACAGCACCCGCAGTACGATGGCCGTGTCGCGCTGCAGATTGTCGGGATCGATATGATCAAGCGTATCGTGCGGCGTATGCCACCACCAGCCGAGGGCGGTCAGCATTTTTACCGGGCCCGGCGGCTGGTGGCTGAGGCTGCCAAACATCGACGGGATGCCCACGCCCCAGAAAGACTGATCGGCGGCGCGACCGTGCCGGCGGCCGAGATGTTGCTGGCCGCTGATGGCCGCCACCGCTTCGGCAGCGACGCCTTTCAGTTCGTCAATGACCGACGAATTGGTCAGGACGCTGGCGTTTTCGCCGCCGGTGGAATCCACATTGACATGGGCGACGCAGCGTCGGTCGAGTTCATCCCAATATTCGTCCGCGTACCAGGCGGAGCCGGAATAGCGGCCGTGGGAATGGCCGGACCAGAAACACAGGCGCAAACCGCGCTGCCAGCCCGCTCGCGCCTCGGCCAGCAGCCGTGCCGCCTCCAGCATGGTGGCGTTGGCGCTGCCGTTATCCATCACCCCGTAATGACAGGTATCGTGGTGGCCGGCGAACAGCACAAAGGGGGCTTCATCGCCGGTGGGCGACAGTTCGGCCACAAGGATAGGCGTTTTGCGCCAGCCGGTGTCGACCTCAGCATACAACGTGACCTGCGGTGACTCGCCGGCGCGGCAACGGTCGCGCAGCGGCGCGCCGTCGTCCCGGCTGATGGTGCAGATAACCGTCGTGGGCAATAGCGGGCGGGTGTGCTGCGAGGGGCTGCCCCATACCGGCGAGACGCACATCTCGTAAAGATGTTCCGTCGGGCTGATGTGCAATTGGCCCACGGCGCCATAGCGTTTGGCCAGCGCCGCCTCTTCCTCGGTGGTGATGCCGTCTATCAGCACGATCTTGCCGGCGACATCCGCCGCGGCGAAATCCACCTCCCGGCCTGCGCCGATATACTTAAGCGGCGTAGTAACTCCCGCCGGGTCTGTGGCAACCGACATCGAGTGGGTAATGCAGGGGATAGGCTGACCGTCTACCGTTACGCGTGCCTCGCCGGGCAGGCTTATCCATGCGTCGTGGGATAGCAGCTCGGTGCGGTAGCCGTAGGATTGCATCTGCTGCTGCAGATAATGGAAGCTCTCAAGCTCAGGCGCCGTCCCGGATAATTTGACGCGTTTGGCGAACTCGGCCAAATGCGCCATCAGGCGCGAGCGGTCAGGCGTGGCGGCGAACTCAGACATGGGCGTTCTCCGGTAACGGCGGTTGCACATCGTCCGGGATCGGATTGATAAACGGACGACCGGCCAGGCGCCGGGCGAAATCCTCCTGCGCGCGGGCGATAAGCGCCGGATCCTGCAACAGATCCAGCGCGGTGGCGGCCATAGCCTTGGCGGCATGGACCATCCCCTTTATGGGCGGCGGGCAATTTCCCCTGCGCGACCAACTGCCAGGAGTGCCCCGGCGTGCCGATGGCGTAAGTGGCGCCGCGCAGCTGTACCGTCGGTACCACCCAACTGACGGTACCGACATCGGTTGAGCCGATCAGGGTGCCGTCGCCGCTTTCCGGCGCAAAAACCACATCACACAACGGCACGTCGTTGCGCACCGGCAGCCCGAAACGGCCGAAAGACGCGGTGATATCGTCCGCGCTGAACGTTTTTTGAAACTCGGCGGCGGTGCGGTTGTCTGCGTCGTCGAACGGCGGCGGACCGAGCCGTTCAATGTGCCGGTGCATAAGCTGCTCCAGCGGCGTATTGCCCACCAGATTGGCGTCGCCGCTGAGCACTTCGTGGCGTAGCGTCGTTTCCGTCATCAGCGCGGCGCCGCGCGCCACATTTTTCACGCGCTCCACCAGCGCCAGCAGGTCCGGCAGCGTGCGCGAGCGGATCAAATAGCGCACCGTTGCTTTCGCCTGAACCACATTCGGCGAATGGCCGCCGGTATCGGTGACCGCATAGTGGATACGGGCCGTCGAGGGCATATGTTCGCGCAAATAGTTAACGCCGACGTTCATTAGTTCAACCGCATCCAGCGCCGAACGGCCCAGGTGAGGAGACGCGGCGGCGTGGGCGGCGCGACCGCTGAAATGAAAATTCAGCTCGTTACAGGCCAGCGAAATAGGATTGTTCACCCCGGTGAAAGCCGCCGGATGCCAGGAAATGGCGATATCCACGTTATCGAAAACCCCGGCGCGCACCATAAACCCTTTTGATGAGCCACCTTCCTCCGCCGGACAGCCGTAATAGCGTACGCGACCTTTGATACCGAGCGCGGCCAGCATATCTTTGACCGCTGCCGCCGCCAACAGGGAGCCGGCGCCTAACAGATTATGGCCGCAGCCGTGACCGTTGCCACCCTTGCTTTCCGGACGAGGTTCGGCGACACCGGCCTGTTGGCTCAGGCCCGGCAGGGCATCGAACTCGCCGAGAATGGCGATGACCGGTCCGCCGTCGCCTGCTTCTCCCATCACTGCCGTGGGTAGGCCGGCCAGGCCGGTTTCCACCCGAAATCCTTGCTGTTCCAGCAGGGTCTGGTGGGCGGCTACCGATTGATATTCCAGATAATTGGTTTCAGGGGTGTCCCAGACACGATCGCTTAACGCGCAAAAAGCGGCCTGCAGCTCATTGATACGGGCGTCAAGCAGGTCGGTAACGGAGGTAGGCATGGTGCGGTTTCCAAAATGTTTACCAAAATTGGCACCAATTTACGTGGCCTGTTTTGATTGTGCAATGGTTAACCGCGGCTATAAGAGAAAGCTATGACGAACGCATTGGCGGGAAAGTGGCAATAGACGCGGCGCGGTGGCAGAATGCGCCGATAAACTTTGAGAAATTCTTTATACCTAATCTGAAACGACCGGCTTCGTCGGCGGTACTGACCGATAAGGTCACGGAATTGATCCTGCACGATATTCAGACCGGCCTGCTGGCGCCCGGCGCCTGGCTGAAACAAATCGATTTGCAGCAGCGTTACCATTGCGGCCGGCCGGAGGTGCGTCGCGCCTTGGACAGACTGGCGCAAAAGCGGCTGGTGGCCCATGTGCCCAACCGTGTACCGGCCCGATGGCCGTCGGGAAGGAGAGGTCGCGGAGATCCGTATTTTGCTGGAAACCGGCGTCGCCGGCCGCATTGCCAGCAGCGCTACGGCCGCGGATATCGCGTTGCTTGAGCAATTGGCGGCGGAATTCGTGCGGCTTTTGGCCGACGGCACCACCCTGGAACTGTACGAGGCCAATCTGGCGTTTCATCATCATCTGCTGTCGCTATGCGGCAATCAGGAACTGGTGGCGCTGGTGGCGGAAGTACGCCAGCGTACCAGCGCCGCGCCGGTGCATCAGTGGACCACCCGGGCGCGGATTGAGCAGTCTGCCCGCGAGCACGATGAGATGATAGAGGCGGTGCGCCAGGGCGACGGTACGCGCCTGCAGGCGGTGATGGCGCGGCATATCCGCCAGCAGGACCGCTAACAACGGCAGCCCGGCAACAGATCCGTTGCGGCAGTAAAACCGCTAACGGCAATAGACCCGTTGCGGCAGTAAAATTGCTAGCGGCAGCAGATCGCTGCGGAAATAAGACCGCACAAGATAGCATACCCGTTGCAGTGGTGAGACCGCCAACGGCCGCAGGCATCACCACTAGCGGCAGTAAATCGTCAGCGGCAGCCGACTCGCCGGGCGCCCGTGACAAGGTCTCCACCGAGGCGACCGCCGGAAATGCGCCCGGGGTCTTTTCCGCGGGTAGGAAGACAGACGAAAAAAAACGCTTTATTGCTTTGCATCCATTACAGGAATGAACAAAGCGATAAAGCGTTATTAACCACAGTAACAACCACGGGAAATTGGTTGCGGGGGCCGGATTTGAACCGACGACCTTCGGGTTATGAGCCCGACGAGCTACCAGGCTGCTCCACCCCGCGTCCGTGGAAGCGCACTATACTCTGTAGCGGTTTTGATGCAACCCCTTTTTGCTAAATAGCCTCTATTCTTCTGATATTTGTTCAATTTCGCCCCGTTGTGCTGCTTTATATCAACAACTCATTGAATGGGAATGATAATAATGAATTTAATTATGATATCGCCTCTGCTATCGTTCGCCGTTAGGATTCAACGGCGCGAGAACGTTATGAGTAAACAGTGGGTAAACTCTCTGATCGGCGGCGTGATTATCGCCATTCTTGCCGGGTGCCAATCCCGCCCCACCGATCGCGGACAGCAGTATAAAGATGGTCAACTTACCCAGCCGCTGGCGCTGGTCAACGCGCCCAATGCCCGCGGTAAGCCGGTTAACGCCGGGGATTATGCCGATCAGGTGCTCGAAACCCAATACGCCGCCGCTACCCTATTTCAGCACAACCAGACCGATTTTGCCGCTATCCAACGTTGGGCGCAGGCCGGTGGCGATACGCGCCAATTGAGCCAGTACGGTATCAAGGCCTATAAAATGGAAGGGGCGGATAACTATGGTAATGTGCAGTTTACCGGTTATTACACGCCGGTGGTGCAAGCGCGCTATACGCCCCAGGGCGAGTTCCGCTATCCTCTGTACCGCATGCCACCCCGCGGCAAGAATCGCCGCCTGCCGGATCACGCCGCCATCTACAGCGGTGCGCTGAGCAGCGGTCTGGCTATCGCCTGGACTAACTCGCTGATGGATAATTTCATGATGGAGGTCCAGGGCAGCGGTTATGTCGATTACGGCGATGGCCGGCCGCTGATGTTTTTTGCCTATGCCGGCAAAGATGGTCATGCCTACCGCAGCATCGGCAAGGTCCTCATCGATCGCGGCGAGGTGGCGCGGGAGGATATGTCGATGCAGGCTATTCGCCATTGGGCCGACACCCATAGCGAGGCCTAAGTGCGTGAGTTGCTCGAACAAAATCCGTCATTTGTGTTTTTCAAACCGGTTCCCTTCGCGCCGGTAAAAGGGGCAAGCGCGGTACCGCTGGTAGCGAAAGCGGCCGTTGCCTCCGATCGTTCGCTTATCCCTGCCGGGACCACTATTCTGGCGGAGGTGCCGCTGCTGGACAACAAAGGTAAATTCACGGGAAGATATGAGCTCCGGCTGATGGTGGCCCTGGACGTCGGCGGCGCGATTAAAGGCCAGCATTTCGATATGTATCAGGGCATTGGTCCGGAAGCGGGGCATTCCGCCGGCTATTACAACCATTACGGTCGCGTCTGGGTGCTGAAAAGCGCAGGGAATAGCGGCCCGCTGTTCACCGCCTACAATGGCGGCAGCGGTCAAGCCGGCGCAGCGGGGACGAACGCCGGCGGTGTGACGGACGCGTCAGCCACGGGGTTGACGGGGGGGACCTCTGGAGGTGTAACGGGCGCGACGGGGTCCGGTCTCACCGGTGCCCGGCCCGCCTTGCGTCCGGCGCCCAACACCGTGCAGGTCATCTACGATAATTGACCGGCGGCGGAGGTTTCACCCTTTATCAAGCGGCCTGCGGGCCGCTTTTGTTAACTGAGGCACCATGAACATGAATGATCACCTATCAGACGCCTGGTTGCAGCGCTTTGGCGGTACCGCCCGGCTGTATGGCCGGGATGCGCTGGCGGTCTTCGCTGCCGCCCACGTCTGCGTGATCGGTATAGGCGGGGTAGGTTCCTGGGCGGCGGAAGCGCTGGCCCGTACCGGTATTGGCGCGATAACCCTCATTGATATGGACGACGTGTGCGTCACCAATACCAACCGACAAATCCATGCCCTGCGCGACCGCGTCGGGCAGCCGAAAATCGCGGTAATGGCCGAACGACTCGCGGCCATTAATCCCGAATGTCGGGTCACCGCTATCGATGATTTTATCACCGCCGACAACGTGGCCCGGAGGCTGGATGGCGGCTTCGATTATGTCATTGACGCTATCGACAGCGTACGGGCCAAAGCGGCGCTGCTGGCGTACTGCCGGCGCTATAAAATTCCGGTGGTGTGCGTGGGCGGCGCCGGTGGCCAGACCGATCCCACACGCATTCAGGTGGCGGATCTGGCGAAAACCATTCAGGATCCGCTGGCGGCGAAAGTGCTCGATCGCCTGAAGCAGACGTTTCAAGTAGTGAAAAACAGCAAGGGCAAGCTGGGCATCGACTGCGTTTTTTCCAGCGAACAGCTGGTTTATCCCCAGCCCGATGGTTCAGTCTGTGCCTTGCCGTCGACGGCGGAAGGACCCAAACGTATGGACTGCGCATCGGGGTTTGGCGCCGCGACCATGGTGACCGCGACATTTGGATTTGTCGCCGTCGCGCATGCGCTGAAAAAAATGCTGGCCAAAGCGCGGCGGCAGCACGTCACACCGCCCGCGGCCTGACCCTCTGCGGTCTGGCATGGTGCTGGCCTGCGGTTGTTTGCTGCGTTAGCTTGCGGCGGCGTTCGGCGGTGACGCTGGCGCAAGCGATCACCTGCGTCTTTGCCGTCGGGTGTCCTGCCGGCGCGGCCGCTAGCCGTTGGCGGCGATATGGATGATCCGCGCGCCGATAGCCGCCAGACCGTCGGCGCGGCTGGCGCTCAACTCCACTTCCAAACCCAGCTCGCGCAACAGCGACAGCGGGTCGATCTGGCGAAGCTGTGTCGCGGTCTTGCCCTCGACGGCGGTCAGCACGATAGCTAACAGTCCTTTGACGATGCGGCCGTCGCTGTCGGCATAAAAATGCAGGGTGCTGTCGGGCAGCGGTTGGTGTGCCAGCCACACCTGGCTTTCACAGCCTGTGAGAAGTGTCGCGGGCGTCTTCAGGTGCTCCGGCAGCGGCGGCAGCGCCCGGGCAAGCGTTATCACCTGCCGCAGTCGATCTTCCCACTGCCGGCAGGCGGCAAAGCGGCGGGCCAGTTCCGCGGCGGTAATCTCGGTACCGAACGGGTGTGGGCCGTGCAGGGAAAAAGCCTCTTCTGTCATACCGTGCTCCGTTACTCGCTGAAAAGGGCCAGGGCGGCGGTCGTCGCATCCACCAGCCGATCCACGTCCGCAAGGGTATTATAGGGGGCGAAAGACGCGCGTACAGTGCCGGGGACGCCAAGGGGCGGCCATCAGCGGTGCTGGCCGGCGCGCACCGCCACATCGGATTGTGCCAGCACCTGGGCGATATCCTGCGGGTGGATGCCGGCGAAAACGAATGACAGCAGCGGCGACCCCGGGCAGCGAAAAGCGCGAAACCCCGCCAGCCGCGAAAGCCGTTGCTGGGCGTCATCCGCCAGCGAGACGCTCCAGGCCTCGGCCGCCGCGAGGTCCTGCTGCGCCAGCCAGCCGAGTGCGGCATCCAGACCGATAACGCCGGCAATATTCGGCGTGCCCGCCTCAAAACGGTGCGGCGGCGGCTGAGGGATGACCTCATCGAACGAAACCGCACTGAGCATTTTCCCGCCGCCCTGCCAGGGTGGCATCACCGCCAGCAGATCGGTTTTGCCATACAGGACGCCAATACCGGTCGGACCAAAAAGTTTATGACCGGAGAAGGCGTAAAAGTCGATATCCCATGCCGCGACATCCGGCCTGCCGTGTACCACCCCTTGTGCGCCGTCCACCACAATCACCGCCGATGTCTGCCGTATCCGGGGGATAATCTGCTGTAAATTCGGGCAGCCGCCGGTAACGTTGGACATTTGGCTGAGCGCCACAATTCGCGTGCGGTCGGTCAGCAGAGTGGATAGTTGTCGCTCATCGGGCAGTAGATCGGGGCCAATGGGCCATTTGATCACGCGGGCGCCGGTCTGCTGCGCCACCATCAGCCAGGGAACCAGATTGGCGTGGTGTTCGCTCTGTGCAACCAGTATCTCGTCGCCGGGCTGCAGGCGCGGTCGCGCATAGCTTTGGGCGATCAGATTGAGCGACTCGGTGGTGCCGCGGGTCCAGACAATGTCCTCTGCGCGCGGGGCGCCGAGCCAGCGGGCCACATGGTGACGCGCCAGCTCGTAGCGAGCGGTCAGGGATTGCGCTTGCTTGTAGCTGCTGCGGTGCACATTGCCCTGCGCCAGGCGATAAAAATCGTCGGTTGCCGCCAGCACGGGCTGCGGTTTCAGGGCAGTGGCCGCGCTGTCCAGATAGGTCGTCCCGGCGCTCAGTGCCGGAAAATGGCGGCGGAAAACATTACAGTCAAACTGGGTCACAAAACTCCTCTGGCGGTAACGGTCGACGCCGGTGCGGCGGCTAAGTCGCCGAATTACATGTCATTTTCTGGCAAAATCGAGAAAGTCGGTTATGCTTATCACTATCGGGTAATGCAAATACCCTAAGCGAATAATGGATGACTACAGTAGTTTACTCTGCGAGGAATTATCAATGAAGAAAACAGCCGCAGTTCTTACCGCCTGTGCCTTAGCCTTTACGCTGAGCGCCTGCTCAAGCAATTACGTCATGCATACCAATGATGGCCGAACTATTGTAACCTCTGGCAAGCCGAAAGTGGATGACGATACCGGCATGATTAGCTACAAAGATGCCTCAGGCACCCAACAGCAAATCAACCGCTCCGACGTGAAAGAGATGATGGAAGCGCAATAAAGCCTGCGCGTAGACCCGTCCCCTGCGGCTGATATAGTCATCGCCGCAACCTGCGCTGGCCGCATGTGTCAGGGACGGGATTAAGCTTGGCCTCAGGCGTTGACGCGATTTTTGGCTGCTAGTGCTGCCTGAGTTTATTGCAACGTTTCCCTGCATTCATCAGGCCGGGCCCGCCCCGGTCAGCATGATGAGAGGGCAGGGTAGAACAACAGGATCTCTTGCCGCTCTCTGCAACCGCATTCGCTTGGTCGCTGAACTCTTTAAGCCGCCGCCCCTCTGCGGCCACAATTCCCTAGCCGCGGTAATCTCTCAGTCACCGCCGTCCCTCTACGACGCTCACTTCCGGTCGCTGTACGCTCTAAGCCGTTGCCCTCTGCGACCGCGCTCTTCTGGTCGCTATAAGCTCTCCGTCACCGCCGCCGTTCCCTGCGACAGACAAAAAAAAGCACCGCAGGCGCGGTGCTACTTTTCTCTATGGACAGACAGAAAAATGTATCCAAAACGGATTCAAGAAAAAGGGGGCCCGCAATGGCGGCCCAATCTGCAAACACAACATCACATCACTCGCCAAAAGCGCTTTGAAAACATTAGCTTCCTAAGTTCTTTTCGTTCCGGCTTATGAATGGCCACAACTAATAGGTATTTGCTGGCGCATCATCAACGGACAAATTATAATGCCTCGGATAAAAAAAACTAATAGATGATATGCCTATGTCGGCCCTATCCATGATACCGAGTCCGGAAAAAGCGCCAGCTTATGTCCAAACGACTACCTCCGCTTAATGCCCTGCGGGTGTTCGACGCGGCCGCGCGCCATTTGAGCTTTACCAAAGCGGCGGATGAGCTATTCGTCACGCAGGCCGCCGTCAGCCATCAAATCAAATCGTTGGAGGACTTTCTCGGCCTGAAACTGTTCCGCCGCCGCAATCGCTCGTTGCTGCTGACCGAGGAAGGACAAAGTTATTATCTTGATATAAAATAAATGTTTTCGGCATTGGCGGAGGCGACACGCAAATTGCAATCGCGCAGCGCCAAAGGCGCGCTTACGGTCAGTCTGCTGCCAAGTTTTGCCATTCAGTGGCTGGTGCCGCGTTTATCGAGCTTCAACGCCGCCTGGCCGGGTATTGATGTCCTCATCCAGGCGGTGGATCGCGAAGAGGATAAGCTGGCGGATGACGTGGACGTGGCCATTTTTTATGGCCGCGGTAATTGGCCCGGATTACGGGTGGAGAAGTTGTATGCGGAATACCTGTTGCCGGTGTGTGCGCCGGCTTTGTTGACCGGCGTCCATCCGCTGAAAACGCCGGCGGATCTGATTCACCATACCCTATTACATGACGCCTCACGGCGAGAGTGGTTGGCCTACAGCCGGCAATTGGGTCTGAGCCAGCTGAATGTGCAGCAGGGCCCGATTTTCAGCCACAGCGCCATGGTACTGCAGGCGGCGATCCACGGTCAGGGTGTGTGGCGCTGGCCAACAACGTCATGGCGCAGACGGAAATCGAGGTCGGCCGGCTGGCGTGTCCGTTCAATGACGTGCTGGAAAGCAAAAACGCGTTTTACCTGGTCTGCCATGACAGCCAGTCGGAAGTCGGTAAAATCGCCGCTTTTCGTCAATGGATCCTGGCGCGCGCGGCCAGCGAGCAAGAGACGTTCCGCTTTCGGTATGCCGCGTCGCAGCCCCTGGCGCCGCTGCACGGCACTCTTCATCAATAATTATCGGAATTGTGACACATGCGTAGTCGTGGAATGCTGATTTTCGCCGCCCTGAGTGGATTTTTATTTGTGGCTATCGGCGCCTTTGCCGCCCACAGCCTGCGCCTGTCGTTGGGCGAGCTGGAAATGGCATGGTTGAGAACCGGTTTGGAGTATCAGGCGTTTCATACTCTGGCGATTATGGCGCTGGGCGCGGTGATGCTGCGTAACCCCAATCTGTGGTTCTACTGGAGCGGTGTGCTGCTGGCTATCGGCATCGTACTGTTTTCCGGCAGTTTATATTGCCTGGCGCTATCGCACCTGCGCTTGTGGGTTTATATCACTCCCATCGGCGGCGTGTGTTTCCTGACGGGCTGGATATTGCTGCTGATTGGCGCGCTGCGCCTGAAAAAAAAGGCCGAACGCCGTGAATAACGTTATTTTGTATTGCTGCCCTGGCTTTGAGAAAGAGTGCGCTGCTGAGATCACCGAAAAGGCCGCCGCACGGGAAATTTTTGGTTTTGCGCGCGTTAAGGATAACAGCGGGTACGTGGTGTTTGTCTGTTATCAGCATGAAGAGGCTGACCGGCTGGTGCGCGTTTTGCCGCTGCGCAGCTTGATTTTTGCGCGTCAGATGATATTGGCGGGGGAGTTGCTGCGCGATCTGCCTGCCGAGGATCGCATCACGCCGATAGACGGTATGCTGACGGGCGCTGTCGCTGTCGCGGGTGAATTGCGGGTTGAAGTACCCGATACCAATGAAAGCAAAGAGCTGATGAAGTTCTGCCGCAAATTCACCGTGCCGCTGCGGGCCGCCCTGCGCGCACAACGGATCCTCAAGGGGGAGGAACACAGGTCGCCGCAGGTTATCCACGTACTGTTCATCGCGCCGGGATGTTGCTATGTGGGCTACTCTTATCGTGATAATCATTCCCCGTTCTACATGGGCATTCCTCGGCTGCGATTTCCGACCGATGCGCCCAGCCGCTCCACGCTGAAACTGGAGGAAGCTTTCCACGTTTTCATTCCCGCCGATGAGTGGGATGAGCGCCTGGGTAGCGGTATGTACGCGGTAGATCTGGGCGCCTGTCCCGGCGGCTGGACCTACCAGTTGGTGAAACGCAGCATGATGGTGCATGCAGTGGATAATGGCACGATGGATGAGGCGCTGATGGCGACAGGGCAGGTGATCCATCATCGGGCGGACGGTTTCCGTTTCGAGCCGCCGCGCAATAATGTCTACTGGCTGGTGTGCGATATGGTGGAAAAGCCCTCCCGCGTGGCGCAATTGGCCGCGGATTGGCTGGTGAAGGGGTGGTGCCGCGAGGCAATTTTCAACCTGAAGCTGCCGATGAAAAAGCGCTATGAAGAGGTTTGCCAGAATTTGCGCCTGCTTGTCGACCACCTTCAGGCGAATGGAGTACATGGGGAAGTGCACGCCAAGCAACTCTACCATGACCGTGAGGAGGAAGTCACGGTGCACGCCCGCCGGTTCTGGAGCGCGGTGCCGGGACGGCGCGATGAACGCTGACGGCGCGTCGCGGGTCGGAATCTGCGCACGGTCGTGCGCCAGAAAAAGTGCCGGTTACCTTTGGATCGAGGCATTCTCTGCGCAACGCCGCGCGCCTGCCGGAATGGGGCGCATGCCACGGCTGGCGTGATGGATTAATGAGACCGTCTGGATCGCGCCGCGGTCAGCGGGGGGGGGGGCACAAAGGGGCCGGCGCGACGGTAGTCGGACCGGCACCCCCCCCACACTGGAGCAGCGGCGATGCGCGGTTTCAGCAGCTCAGGCCGAAGCCGCGCGGGTAGCGGATATCGGTTGCTGCTCCCTGCGAATCGACATTATAGATATTCACCGACAGCTTACCGCTCGGTTGCAATTCCCCCACCAACGCCCGCGCGGCGGCAAACAGCGATTCGCCGCGGCGTACGCCGTTATCCAGGCCGTAATAGGCATAGGTTGCCAACACCGCGTCGGTCTTGCCATCGAAGTGAATAATGTCGTAGGGCGAACGCATCAGCAGCAGCACGATTTTCTTCTGCTGACGGCGGGCATAATCGATAATGGCGGCAATAGACGCCGTGTCGCTGGCAGCGGCCACACCGCCGGCCTGGCCGTTGTTCTCCACCGGGCTGACGCCGATCGCCTGGCTGCCGACGATAACGATATCGCAGCGATCAATTTCCCGTTGCTGTGCCTGCCAGGCGATTTCAGCGAGCTTATGGCTGTTGATGTCGCGAAAGCCCTTTTGCGTCAACACCTGCCGTACGGCATGACCCTGTTCGCCCCAGGGCGTGAAAATGACGATCTTCCGGCTGACGTCCCGCAGAGGTAGCAATTGATGGTTTTGCAGTAGCGTGATCGATTGTTCGGCAATAGCGCTTTCCACTTCTTTCGCCAAACGCTGTTCGGTTTCGCCGATTGTGGGAGAGGTCGTCTGACCCGCCAGGATGTTTTTGGCCCGTTTGAGCGTCAGGATCCGCGCAACCGAGGCATCGATCTCTTCGCCGTTAATCTCGCCATGTTCAACTTGCGTGGCCACATAGTCGATTAGCTCGCGCAGTTTTTCTTCTTCTTCTGGCGCCTGTATGCTGACCGGCATTAGAGCGATATCAATACCGGCGTTGAACACCCGCTTCACCACGTCACGCGGGTCAAAGTTGGCGCTGATGGCCTTCATATCCAAGGCATCGGTAATGGTCACGCCGCGGTAGCCCAACTCCTGTCGCAGCAGGTCGTGCGGGATCCTGCGCGACAGGGTGGCGGGAACAACAATGTCTTCGCCGTCGAGCCGGGTGATGCGGCTGTCGTCGAGGGCCGGGTATTGAATGTGGGCGGTCATGATCATCTCCGGCGCCTCATCCTCGGCGATAGCGGCGCTATAGGGCGCCAGGTCGATAGCGTAGGCCTCCTCCCGGTTGCGGTCTACTCTCGGCAAATCCAAGTGGGAGTCGGTATGCGTATCGCCATGGCCAGGAAAGTGTTTGTAGCACATCACTACCTGCTCGTTGCCTCTCACCAGTTCCCGGGCCAACCTATCGACTTGGGCAGGGGAATCGCTGAACGCGCGGACGTTGATCACCGGGTTGGCCTGATTACTGTTGACGTCCACCACCGGCGCAAAATTGACGTTGATGCCCAGGCTGCGCAGTTCCTGCGCCATGATCTTGCCCTGCAGGTAAGGCAGTACGCTTTCGCTGTGGCCCTCGTACAGCGCCCCGAGCGCCATATTGCCCGCAAAAGCGGTGTAGTCGCCGCGCGGCAGACGAAAGACGTTGCCGCCTTCGTTATCGGTAGCAATCATCAAGCCGATGCCGTGAGTCTGGGGCACGGCGGCTAATTGGGCCGTCAGGCGACGGATCTGATCGGCGTTTTTCAGGTTGTTGGCAAACAGAATGACACCGCCGATATGGTACTTATGCAAAATGTGTTCAATGTTTGTGTTGAGCGCCACGGTGTCCTGCGCCGCGCCGCTGGCGCTATCCCGGCCCCAGTAGCGGAAATCGAGCATGATTTTCTGACCAATTTTTTCTTTAAGCGTTGTGTTGGCCAAAACGGACTGGCTGTTGTCGGCGGACGTCAGCGCCTGGCTAAGCGCGCTGGTGCGATGCCGATTCGTCGGCGCAGCGGCGGCGGCGCCGGTGACGCCGTTGACACGTGAAGGTGGGATGGTGTTCATCATGTGCTCTCTCGATGGGTGTAAACAGGGGGCGGTCATCTTTCCCGTCGCGGACACGCGGCGGGATCCGTGTTTATCGGATGAATATCCTTACAGGCCCGGTGCATACCGCACACCTGCACTGCGACACTATCATGCCTGCAGTGGACAAAACAGTAAATTGCCGCGTGGTGGCCGGGCGGGCAATAGGAGATTAGCCGTCCGTGTGCCACCGGACAGACCCAAGCGGTCGCGTGCGATGGGGTATCCAGTTTCGCAGGTCTACGCTGGCCGTCGGTCGACGGCTGTGGCAGAGTCTGTCCAAGTTTACGGCACAGTGCCGCGAGTACCGATTTGCGTTTACGGACCAACCGCTAGCGTCTGGTCGCCGGTAGGCAGGCGGTAGGATGCAGGTGCCACCGTGTGCCAAGCGCGTACCGCCGTCGGCGCCGCACGGAACAGGGAGGGTGACTTATGGCGCCATTGGATGCTGCCCTGATGGTGATATTCGGGTTGTCTTTGGGGGATGGGCCATGCGTGGCGTCCAGGGGACTGGCGTTGATAGCGCCCGCCGGGTTCGCGAGCGGGATGCCGATGGCAGGGGCGCTGTCGGGCGTCTTCACGCCGCCGCTGTGGCAAATGCTGTGGCTGCTGCTTGGGTTAACGGTGGGGCTGGCGCTGCATGTGGCGCTGTTACACCTCCTTGCTAACTTTCCCTCACTGAGCAGCCCTCCCCGGCGCAACCGTGGGCGCAGCGCGTCGCTGGCCGCAGTCCGTTTTGCGCCGGGTGCCGCGCTGGCGGGCGCGGTCATGTTGCTAAGCGCGCTTTTGCTGCTGGCGGTGGTGGACGCTGTCACTTTGCGGCTACCGGATATCATCACCCAACCGCTATTGTGGCTGGGGCTGTTATTTAATCTCGGCGCCACGTTTGTCCCCCTGTCGGATGCGGTATGCGGCGCGGTGACCGGTTATCTGACGCTGTGGTGCATCAACGGCGTTTACAGGCTGGCGCGCCGTCGCCATGGCATTGGGGCGGGGGACTTTAAGCTTCTGGCGGCGCTGGGCGCCCGGCTGGGCTGGCGCGGGTTACCGCTGTTGCTGCTGCTGGCAGCGACGGGAGGACTGTTGTGCATCTTTTGCCTACGGCGATGGCGCGACGCGACGCTTGCGATGCCGCTGGCGTTTGGTCCCTGGCTCGCGCTGGCGGGGGGACTGCTGCTGTTTTGCTGCGAGGGTTAACGTAATCGCAGCTGCTGTAAATTGCCCTGTAGCGTCACGGCGGTATCGAGCGTCACAACCCGACGACAGAGAAACGCCAGGTCACGGTCGTGTTCCAGCCTGTGCCGCCATTTCTCCGGCAATTGCGCCAGCCGCTGATAGAGGGCTTCCAGCGTATCCGCCTCGCTGATAAGCTGCGCGGCGCTTTTGGTACCGATGCCGGCGACGCCTGGGATTTTGCTGCTGCTCACGCCTGCTAGCCCCCAAAAATCGGTCAATTGTTGCGGCTGGACGCCAAAATGGCGCGTTACGAAAGGCATATCCAGCCAGCGTTTTTGGAAGTAATCACGGATTTGTATCGAGGGCGAAAGCAGCTGGCAATAGCCTTTATCGGTAGAGACCAACGTCACCCGATGCCCACCCGCCGCCACCTTGATCGCCGGCGTGGCGGCAATATCGTCCGCCTCAAAGCCGCTGGCGTGCCAGCAAGCGACGGACTGACGATTAAATTCGGCGCGGATGGCCGGCATTAGCGCCTGCAGGTCTTCCGGCATCGGTTGCGTTAAATATGGATTTCGTAGCACGGAAGGTAGGCGCTGCCGGGCAACTTCATCCGGTGCTGAGCGACAAAGCCCTGTAGCAGTGTATCCATATGCCGCATAATTTCCGCATCCCCATGCAGTTGATACGGCCCGTACTGCTCGATAGCATGAATGCCGTACTCCTTGACGTTGCCCGTGACGATACCGGAAAACGCCCGCCGCAGCGCGGCCGCCAGGCGTTCCGCCGGCTGTTCGCGATGCAAATTCAGGTTGGCCATGTTTTCATGGCTGGGCTCGAAGGGATGCTGTAAATCATGGGCGATGCGCAGCGACCAGTTAAAGCCGTATGCGTCACCGCTGCGGCGGCGGTTTTCCTGCACTTCCGGCATCGCTTTTTTCATCCGCCGGGCCACTTCCGCGGCATCGTCGATGATGATGGAATAATAGCGGCGTGCCTGGGCGCCAAGGGTACTGACGATGAATTCGTCAAGAACGCGGAAATAGTCGGCGCTCTCCTCGGGTCCGGTAAGCACCAGCGGCAGCACCTGATCGGCGTTTTCCGGATCCATCATAATGCCCAGCAAGTACAGGAACTCTTCCGCGGTGCCGACGCCGCCGGGAAAAATGATAATGCCGTGCCCGATACGCACAAAGGCCTCAAGGCGTTTTTCGATATCCGGCATGATAATCAGCTCGTTGACCAGACCGTTAGGCGGTTCGGCGGCGATAATCGACGGCTCGGTCATGCCGATAAAACGGCCCTCTTTGTAGTGCTGCTGGGCATGGCCTACCGCCGCGCCTTTCATGGGCGCTTCCATCGCACCCGGCCCACAGCCGGTGCAGATGTTAAGTTCGCGCAGGCCCAGCTGATTACCGACGGCGCGCGCATAGCGGTATTCGTTTTCGTTGATAGAGTGCCCGCCCCAGCAGACTATCATGTTCGGCGCCTCGCCCACGTGCAGTGCGCGGGCGTTACGCAGGATAGAGAACACCAGATTGGTAATGTGGGAGGCGTTGGCCAGATTGAGATGCTGATGTCGGCCGGCGCTGACGATTTGGCCGTTAACGAACAGGATATCCCGCAACACGGCAAACAGGTTGGCCTGTAGCGAACGGA
The DNA here is from genome assembly GCA_014839585.1 of Pseudomyrmex concolor. Taxonomy (NCBI): domain Eukaryota; kingdom Metazoa; phylum Arthropoda; class Insecta; order Hymenoptera; family Formicidae; genus Pseudomyrmex; species Pseudomyrmex concolor. The sequence goes on from QVOB01005783.1 coordinate 21,612, forward strand.
TGATGCGGCCATCGACAAAGGCTTCCTCCGGCGGGTTCACCAGCTCCAGCTTCACGCCGCGCTCGCGGCGCAGGACGTTGATATCGAAATCCTGAAAGCGCTCCAGCAGCTCTTTACTGCTGTCGGTCTGGATCCCGGAATTGAGCACCGCCAGCGAACAGTTGCGGAAAAGTCGATAGAGATCGCTGCTGGCGGTGCGCTTGAGCATATCCACTTCGAGTTGTGACAATAAATCCATGGAGCCCAGCGGGCTGATATGCGTAATCAAAATAGCTCCTTGTCATGCCGGTGCATACAAAAAAGAATCATCCCATAGCGCGCAGAGCCCAATGCCCAGAGACTAGTACCTAGTACCTAGTACCATAGCGCCCGGGTACGGCGATATGCCCTACTGCCTCACGGCCCGGCAAACCCGCTCCCGCTAACTCTAAGGCCGACGGCAAGGTTTTACCACCCCCGCTACCGGGCGCGGGGCGATAGTTGCGGGCTGCCGCATTATTGTCGTGCAAGGCGTCCGGTTGCCGGCGAGAAGTGCGTGTTGCTGCGCCAGGGATTGATATCCAGTCCGCCGCGGCGGGTATAGCGAGCATAAACCGTCAGGGTTTCGGGACGGCAAAACTGCATCACATCGCAGAAAATTCGTTCTACGCACTGTTCGTGAAATTCATTATGTTGGCGGAAGGAGACCAAATAGCGCAGCAGCGCCTCGCGGTCGATACGCGCGCCCCGATAGCGGATTTGTACCGAACCCCAATCCGGTTGATGGGTGATGAGACAATTGGATTTTAGAAAATGGCTCACTAACGTTTCGCTGACTACCGACCCGCCGGCGGCGCCATCCAGGTAGCGGTTAGTGAAGGTATAATCGTCGATGCGGATAGGTTGATCGTCGATGCATTCGCCGTCAAAATCCAGCACTGGACTACCGGTGAAATCGGAGAGCGCGCGCAGAACAACCTGCACCTCGCCGTCGGCGCAGCGGGACAGATCCTCGGCGAGGCGGACGCGCACCGCTTCACGCGAGGGGAAGCGGGTCTGGTTGAAACTGTTCAAGTACAGTTTGAAGCTTTTGGACTCAATCAGATTTGTGCTGGTAGCGTTCAGGGCGATTTCGCCAATCGCCACCTGGGGCAGACCCGCGTCGTTGAGCCAGGAGAGTTCGTACAAGGTCCAGATATCGGCGCCATGAAAGGGCAGCGCCGTCGCCTGCAGCCCCAACGGATCGCGGTTAAGGGCGCGCGGTACCGCCTGGAGCAGCGAGGGATCATAGCGCTCCCGGTACGGGGTCGGTTTTCCCAGCGTCAACGATTGCAAAGCGTGATGTTGGTCATAATGCGTCATGGTGTTTACCTTGGGGCCTTACTGTTACACTGGGCGTAGTGTACTGCACGGAGCTGTAAAATGAGAGAAAATGGGGACCCGGCCACTGTCCTGGCGCTGGAGGAGTTTACCCGGCGCTATGTCGAATGCTGGCAACAAACAACCGGCGGCTTACCCGTTAGCCAAGCGCTGTCCGGCATACCGTCCCCCTGCGTCGCCGGACCAGGCGCTGGCGGGCGTTGAACGGGCGCTGTCCTTGCGTCTGCAGCCTTCGGTGCAGGCCTATTACTGCAGTCAATACGCCGGCGATATGCCGGCCGCGTTTGAGGGCGAGCCGCTGGAGCTGGTGCAGGTCTGGAGCGAGCCGGATTTTTTGCGGGTGCAGGGGAATCTGATAGGTCATCTGCTGATGCAAAAGCGGCTGCGGCAGACACCGACGCTTTTTATTGGCACCACCGCGTCAGAGCTGACTATAATTTCCTTATGCAACCTCACCGGCCATATTCTGCGTGAGCAGGTGGGCGGCAAACAGCGCGAGGTGCTGACGGCCGATCTGGCAACCTTCCTCAATCGCCTCACGCCGCGACTGACGGCTTAAAATCGGCCCCTTTTTATGCAAACACTTGTAAGATATCTCCTACAAGTGCTGTAGGAAATAACTGTGTTTCAAAAGATTAAATTTAACAAAAAAATTAATTATTCCAGTAAGATCAAAGCAATATAATGACTCATTAACATTTCGCTCTTTCTCGCGCTGTATCAATACCTATCATTACTCTTGTTTAGAGAGATAGTTTAAGCGATCTTATCAGCCAAGGTCAGTTATGCAAGGACCGCCCGCTGAAATTCAGGATTGTGCCGCACGGGCAGCGCAAGCGCAGGGAGGGGTTAGTGCAGCAACGACCTCAGGAAGGAGCCCGCAAGTTTCAGGATGATACTCAGGACACCTCCAGGATGGAGAATGTGAGCTGGTAATGGAACGCCAGCGAGGCAGGGACTGCTGCAGGACATACGTTTGATAACGTAGGCGTGGCGCAAGGATGGGTTTTGCCGACATGGATTGTTGCAATGTTATCTTGTATAACAAGCGTCATGGAGGTAGGCAGGGAGCATAAACGTAGCGGGATTGCTATAAAACGAACCGGGGGTACTGTGTAAACAGTGCCCCCTTTTCTTTGACGCCGTTTCCGGCGGAAGAAGGGTAAAATGGGGCCGTCATGGCGCCGACACGTGCGCAAGCAGAGCGCCGCAGCAGGGAATCGCTGCGGTGAATGACGCGGCCGTTTTTTTTCCAAAGAAATTATCACTCTTGACAATAAAACCGTTTACGTTCTGTCAACAGGTTTTCCTCTCTTGCGCGTTTTGCAACCATAATTAGCACTGGCACCGCGGTGATGATATTCTTTGCGGTTTTGCATGGACGGGTCCGGCGGCGGGGGAAGATCAGATGACGTTACATCAACAGGTTCGTCAGCGGCTGTTCGACATTGAGCAGACCATGCACGACGCCGAAATTTGGCAGCCGCAGCCGACGGCGCGCGCGGCCTTCGACAGCGTGGATCCGTTCTGCATTGACACCATGGAAGCACAGCAGTGGTTGCAATGGGTTTTGCTGCCGCGCATGCTGCGCTCCTGGATCGCGACGCGCCATTGCCGGAACGTTTCGCCCTGACGCCGTATTTTGAAGAGGCACTGCCCGAGGCAGTCGTGTTGTTGACGCAATTACGCCAGCTTGACTGTTTGCTGAGCGGTGAAGCGCATGATTGAGATATGTTACCAGGATCAGTACCTGGTGGCGGTCAATAAACCGGCCGGCTGGCTGGTCCACCGCAGTTGGCTGGATCGCAAGGAAAAAGTGGTGGTGATGCAGACGGTGCGCGACATGCTGGGGCAGCACGTGTTTACCGTGCACCGGCTGGATCGCCCGACTTCCGGTGTCCTGCTGCTGGCGCTTTCCGCCGAGGTCGCCCACAGGCTGGCGCAGCAATTCGAGGGCCATCAGGTGAACAAACAGTATTTGGCGGTCACCCGCGGCTATCTGGAAGGCGAAGGGACGATCGACTATGCGTTAACGCCCGAGCTGGATAAAATAGCCGACAAATTTGCCAACCCCGATAAAGAGCCGCAGCCGGCGCAAAGCCATTATCAGGCGCTGGCGCGCGTGGAAATGCCGGTCGCCGTTGGCCGATATCCGACCAGCCGCTACAGCCTGATGTCCCTCTCTCCTCAGACCGGCCGCAAGCACCAGCTGCGCCGCCACATGGCGCATTTACGCCATCCGATTATCGGCGATACCACCCATGGCGATCTGTGCCACAACCGCGGCTTCGCCGCCGCCTTTGGCTGCGGCCGGCTGATGCTGCACGCCTGCCGATTGGCGCTGGCGCATCCGGTCACCGGCGAGCCGCTGGTCATTGATGCCCGCTGGGACGACAGTTGGCACCAATTGATGGAACGATTCGGCTGGCGCGGCCTTCTCCCTGCATATGAAAGGGTTGAGTTTGCCGGGCCTTCGGGTCAGGATAAGGCCCTTGATTACACGACGTAGGTTAGGGGAGTCGAGCGCTATGGCGCAGATAGGTATTTTTGTCGGTACGGTATACGGTAATGCATTGTTGACCGCTGAAGAAGTGGAGTCGGTTCTGACAGAGCAGGGCCATCAGGTGACGCTGTTTGAGGATGGCGGCCTCGAGCAATGGCAGGCGTATGCCGAACGGGTGATCCTCATTATTACTTCCACCACCGGACAGGGGGGATTGCCGGATAATATCGTACCGCTATTCCAGCAGGTGAAGGATAAGCTGGGGCATCAGCCGGCGCTGTGCTATGGCGTTATTGCGCTGGGCGACAGCAGTTATGATACCTTTTGTGGCGCAGGGCACGCCTTTGACGCGCTACTACAGGAGCAGGGGGCCACGCGGGTGGGCGATCTGCTGAAGATCGATGCCGTGGAGCATCCCGAGCCGGAAACGCTGGCCTGTCGCTGGGCGGCGGAGTGGGGCGCATTGTTATAGGCGCTCACGCCAGTCGGCTGTGCTTTGCCGGCATGCATCGTGCTGTTGCGAGAGGGCGGCGCGGCAGTAGGCGTCGTGTTACGGCGGGAGGGCGTCGGGCGGTAAACCGATGCAGACCTGTAGCCTGATGCCGCACGTTAAATAACTAGCAGGATGAGGCGGCGGGCAGCGATGCCGTGTCGAATGCCGCGGGCAGGGACGTGGCACCGAATGCCGCGGGCAGGGATGTGGCGCCGGATGCCAAGGCTTGGGACCGGCGCCGGCGGCGCCCTCTCTAGTCCCTGACGCGCGCCAGTGCCGCCGTGCGGCTATTTATTTCTGCCGGGTCAATTTTTCCAGATCGGCCTCGATCTCGGCAATTTTATTGGACACCACGCTTTCCAGGTGGTGCAAGTCATCCAAAATCTTGTTCTTCAAGTCCACTTCGGTCTGATCGCGCAGACAAATTTGATCCAGCTCATCGATCACATAGCGCAGATTGGGGCTGATTTCATTGATTTCCCGGTAGCCTTCCGCCGCGTTGTCCGACACCACGGTTTTACGTTGCCGGGGATATTTGAATTTGACGCTTTTGGCGAAAAATTCCCCTTTGTCGCGGCGGAAATAAATTTTAAGGATGTCGTTATTGGCTTCCTGGCGCAGGCTGTAGCGGTCGATATCGTCCGGATGATTAACGCCAAGGCTTTTCAGATTATCGTACATGGTCGTCCCCTGGTGATGTGCGGTATGGGTAAAATTATGACACCTGGCGGCGTCATAAGCTGTGACTTACAGCCGGATTTACCGCCGTACTGACCGGGCGCGAACGCTGCCGCCGTGGATAATATTAGTCGATAGTGCGTAATAACTCATTGATACCTACCTTGCCGCGGGTTTGGGCGTCGACCTTTTTCACAATTACCGCGCAACAAAGGCTATAACGCCCGTCTTTGGAGGGTAAATTGCCAGATACGACCACCGACCCGGCCGGTACGCGGCCATAATGCACTTCACTGGTCTCGCGATCGTAGATCTTGGTACTCTGGCCGATGAACACGCCCATGGAGATGGCCGAGCCTTCCTCCACGATAACCCCTTCAACGACTTCGGAGCGGGCGCCGATAAAACAGTTGTCCTCGATGATGGTTGGGTTGGCCTGTAGAGGCTCCAACACGCCGCCGATGCCCACGCCGCCGGACAGGTGGACGTTTTTGCCAATCTGCGCGCAGGAGCCGACGGTGGCCCAGGTATCCACCATGGTGCCTTCATCCACATAGGCGCCGATATTGACATAGGAGGGCATCAACACCGTGTTGCGGGCAATGTAGGCGCCTTGACGTACGCTGGCCGGCGGTACGACGCGGAAGCCTTCGCGCTGGAAGCGCTCGCTGTCCCAGCCGGCAAACTTCATTGGCACTTTATCAAAAAAGCGCGTTTCGCCGCCCTCGATCAGCTGATTGTCGGCGATGCGAAATGAGAGCAGTACCGCTTTTTTCAGCCACTGATGGGTGACCCACTCGCCGTTGATTTTTTCCGCGACGCGCAGCGCGCCGCTGTCGAGGGCGGCGATAACCTGATTCACCGCGTCGCGGGTGGCGGCGTCGACGTTAGCCGGCGTAATCGCGGCGCGTTGCTCAAAGGCGGTTTCAATAATCTGCTGTAATGACTGCATCCTGTCCTGTCTGTCGGCTTAATGGGAGTTCATAAGGTTACTTGTATCACACTTTATCGTTTGGGTTGAGCGCCTCTGTCAAGCGTCGCCGCACTTCCGACTGCATTGCGCGGCTCAGCGCGCGACGGTCGCCGTCTGCCAGAATGAACAAGTCTTCCACCCGTTCGCCGATGGTGGAAATGCGCGCGCCGTGCAGCGAAATGCCCAGATCGACGAAGACTTCGCTGACGTGGGCCAGCAACCCGGGCTGATCGAGCGCCGTCAGCTCCAGATAGCTGCGACGTTCGGTCGGCGAAGGCAGAAACACCACCGAGGTGTCCACGTTGAAATGACGCAGCTTGGAGGACGGGCGGCGCACCCGCGGGTGGCGGTAATCCCCCGGCTGCAGGATTTGCAGCAGCGCCTGACGGATGACCGGGTGACGATCCGGCGACAATGGACTGCCGTCTGGCTCAAGTACCACGAAGGTGTCCATCGCCATACCGTCCCGGTTGGTAAAAATCTGCGCGTCGTGCACGCTCAGATTGCGGCGATCCAGCTCGCCCGTGACTGCGGCGAACAGATAAGGGCGATCCTGGTTGCGGATGAAAATCTCGGTGCCGCCGCGGGTGGCCTGCGGGCTTATCAGCACCAGCGGCTCGTCGCGGCCGTGCAGGACCATATGGCGCGCATGCCAGGCCAGCTGATTAGGGGTATGGCGCAGGAAATAATCGGCGCGGCAGCGGCTCCAGATTTCCTGCAAACGATGTTCGTCGATCCCCTCCATACGCAACAGCGCCAGCGCCTGACGGCGGTTGTGGCGTACCCGCTCGCGCACGTCCGGCGATACGTGCATACCGCGGCGCAGCTGCTTCTCGGTGGCGAAGAACAGCTCGCGCAGCAGGCTTTGTTTCCAGCTGTTCCATAGCGTCTCGTTGGTGGCGCAAATATCCGCCACCGTCAGGCACAGCAGGTAGTGCAGGCGGCTCTCGCTCTGCATCTCGCCGGCGAACTGCACCAGCACGTCCGGATCCTGAATATCCCGCCGCTGGGCGGTGACCGACATGACGAGATGACTTTCCACCAGCCACGCCACCAGTTGGGCATCCTCGGCGGGTAAATCGTGCAGCGCCGCAAATTCCAGCACGTCGCGGGCGCCAAGCTGGGAGTGATCGCCGCCGCGCCCTTTGGCGATATCATGAAACAGCGCCGCCACCAGCAATAAATGCCGCTGGCCCAAACGCGGAAATAGCTCGACGCACAGCGGATGGTACGGCCGCTGGCTTTCGTCGGCGAAGCTTTCCAGCTTCAGCAATACCCGAATGGTGTGCTCATCGACGGTATACGCATGGAACAGGTCAAATTGCATCTGGCCGACGATATTGCTCCACTGCGGCATGTAGGCCCACAGCACGCTGTGCCGGTGCATCGGCAGCAAGGCGTGTTTTACCGCGCCCGGCTGATGCAAAATCCGCATGAACAGCGTCCGCGCCTCGGGGATCGTGCACAACGGCGCCGTCAGGTGCCGACGGGCGTAGCGCAGCTGGCGTAGGGTGGCCGAATAAATGCCCTCGATATGTTGGTTGCGCACCATTTGCCAGAACAGGCGTAAAATCGCCTCCGGCTGTCGGCTAAACAACGTCTCGTCGCGCAAATCAATCAGGTTGCCGCGCAGCTGAAACTCGTCGTCCAGCGGCTGCGGTTTTTCATCGGGCGCCAGGGCGAGGATCGCCTCATCGAACAACTGCAACAGCATCTGGTTCAGCTCGCTGACGCGGCGGGTGACGCGGAAAAAATCCTTCATCATCCGCTCCACCGGCAGGTTGCCTTCCCCCTGGTAGCGTAGCAGCTGCGCCACGTTCTGCTGACGGTCAAACAGCAGCCGATTATCGTAGCGGTTCAGCACCAGATGCAGGGCGAAGCGGATGCGCCACAGAAAGCTCTGGCACTCGTTGAGTTCATCCCGCTCGGCGCGGGTTATAAAGCCAAAACCCACCATTTCATCCATCGAGGTGGCGCCGAAATGGCGGTGTGCGACCCAAAGCAGAGTATGGATATCCCGCAGGCCGCCGGGGCTGCTTTTGATGTCCGGCTCGAGATTATAGCTGGTACCGTGATGGCGCGAATGGCGTTCCTGCTGCTCGGCGAGCTTGGTGGGAAAAAACGCCCGCGAGGGCCAAAAATCATCGCTGAACACCTGTTTTTGCAGGGTCAGAAACAGCGCCAGATCACCGTAAATCAAGCGCGATTCGATAAGATTGGTAGCGACCGTCAGATCGGCGCGCCCCTCTTCCAGACACTCGGCAATACTGCGCACGCTGTGGCCGACTTCCAGCTTGAGATCCCATAACAGCGTCAGCAGCTCGCTGATATGCTGTTGTTGCGGCGGCGTCAGCGGCGCCTGGCTTAGCACCAGCACATCGATATCGGACAACGGATGCAGTTCGCCGCGGCCGTAGCCCCCCACCGCCACCAGCGCGGTATGAGGTGCGTGGGCGAAGCCGTGGTAGTGCCATAGCTGCCGCAAAAGCTGATCGATATACAGCGTGCGGGCGTCCACCAGCGTTTCCTCCGTCTCGCCGGCATCGAAAGCGTCGGCCAGCCAGCGGTGGAATTCGTCCAGCCGTTCTTTCAAAAAAGAGCGGTTGAGGGCGTCGTCCGGCCAGGTGAGGGGAGAGGACGGTTTGACCGGCGGCTGGCGCGGCACCGGCGGATGGGTAAATTGAAGAATTTGGTCCGGCATGGGGTCGCCCTGCATAGTAGGGCAGCCCGGCACGCAAGCGGGTTTACCGGGGCTGCCCGCGAAATTAACGCTCGCCTGCGCCCGGCATGCGGCCGGCCGGGCGGCAAGCGGTATCAGGCCGGGTGGTGGATAACCGTCGGCAAGGTATCATCGGCGCGCAGCGTCATGATTTCACAGCCGTCCTCGGTCACCACGATTGTATGTTCATACTGTGCCGACAGGCTACGGTCCTTGGTTTTTACCGTCCAGCCGTCTTTCATGGTGCGGATGCGGTAGTCGCCGGCGTTGACCATGGGCTCAATGGTGAACGCCATTCCCGGTTGCAAGACCACACCGCCGTCGTCGGCGTCATAATGCAGCACCTGCGGCTCTTCATGAAAGCCTTCGCCGATACCGTGGCCACAATACTCCCGCACCACCGAGAAGCTTTCTGCTTCAACGAACTGTTGAATCGCTTTACCCAGCGTGCGCAGGCGGATGCCCGGCCGGACCATGCGGATTGCCAGATACAGGCTTTCTTTCGTCACCCGGCATAGCCGCTCGCCGAGGATGGTCGGTTTGCCGACGATGAACATCTTTGAGGTATCGCCGTGGAAGCCGTCTTTGATAACCGTGACGTCGATATTCAGAATATCGCCCTCTTTAAGCTTTTTTTCATCGCTCGGGATACCGTGACAAACGACTTCATTGACCGAAATACACACCGATTTCGGAAAACCGTGGTAGCCGAGCGACGCGGAAACGGCGTGCTGTTTCTCGGTGATATGCTGATGGCACAACCGGTCCAATTCGCTGGTGCTAACGCCGGGTTTGATATAAGGTTCAATGATTTCCAGCACCTCGGCGGCCAGCCGGCCGGCAACGCGCATCTTTGCAATATCGTCTGCTGTTTTGATAGGAATGGCCATGTAGAGATCCACAGTCGGCACCAAGGTCGACAATAATAATATAAGCTAAATTAGCGAGTGGGATTAATGGTATCAGTACGGCCGGGCACTGCCAAATTATCATTTTCCCGCAGGCTTCGGAAAACATTTGGTGGAGTCCGTGCGTGGTTTATGGTATAAAAGCGCGCCGACGATAGGCGCCAGGATTTTTCAAGCCGCGCGTCGATCGCTACAACGAAACTCAATTGTGTTATTACACACACGTATCGGCACATGCGCCGGGGTGCTCTGACCACAAGGTCGGGGTCGGCCGTATGGGATACGTGGAGGCATAACCCCAAACAGACATAGAGGTTTATCATGGCAACTGTTTCCATGCGTGACATGCTCCAGGCCGGCGTGCATTTCGGTCACCAGACCCGTTACTGGAACCCGAAAATGAAGCCCTTCATCTTCGGCGCCCGTAACAAGGTTCACATCATCAACCTGGAACAAACCGTACCCCTGTTCAACGACGCCTTGGCCGAGCTGAACAAAATCGCCTCGCGCAAAGGTAAAATCCTGTTTGTCGGCACCAAACGCGCCGCAAGCGAAGCGGTAAAAGAAGCGGCCAACAGCTGCGATCAATTCTTCGTCAACCATCGCTGGTTGGGTGGGATGTTGACCAACTGGAAAACGGTTCGTCAGTCCATCAAGCGTTTAAAAGACCTGGAAACCCAGTCTCAGGACGGTACGTTCGAGAAACTGACCAAGAAAGAGGCGCTAATGCGCACTCGTGAACTGGACAAGCTGGAAAACAGCCTGGGCGGTATCAAGGATATGGGCGGTCTGCCGGACGCGCTGTTTGTTATCGATGCGGAACATGAACACATCGCTATCAATGAAGCCAACAATCTGGGCATTCCGGTTTTCGCTATCGTTGACACCAACTCCGATCCGGACGGCGTGGACTTCATTATCCCGGGTAATGACGACGCCATCCGCGCAATCAACCTGTACCTGACTGCCGTTGCCACCACCGTGCGCGAAGGCCGTTCTCAGGATCTGGCGGAACAGGCTGAAGAAAGCTTTGTGGAAGCTGAATAATAAGGCATGCTCTCAGGAGCCCTTACTTAACCAAGTTTTAAATATGTTGGTTAGAGGGCCTGTCATCAGGCCCTCTTTTTTACCTATCTCCAACACGGAATAACGAGGAAAAGATAATGGCTGATATTACCGCCGCCCTGGTTAAAGAACTGCGCGAACGTACCGGCGCAGGCATGATGGAATGCAAAAAAGCGCTGGTTGAAGCTCAGGGCGATATCGAACTGGCTATCGACAACATGCGTAAGTCCGGCCAGGCCAAAGCCGCCAAGAAAGCGGGCCGTGTCGCGGCAGAAGGCGTCATTCTGACCAAAATTGCCCAAGACGGCAAATACAGCGTCATCATCGAGCTGAACTGTGAAACCGATTTCGTTGCCAAAGACGGCGGCTTCAAAGCCTTTGGCGACGAGGTCATCACCGCAGCGCTGAACGAACGCATCACCGACGTCGAAGCGCTGAAGGCCAAATTTGAAGAACAGCGCACCGCGCTGGTAGCCAAAATTGGCGAAAACATCAATATCCGCCGCCTCGGCGTTCTGGAAGGCGACGTGCTCGGTTCTTACCTGCACGGCGCGCGCATTGGCGTCATGGTTTCCGCCGCCGGCGCCGACGAGGAACTGGTGAAGCACGTCGCCATGCACATTGCCGCCAGCAAACCGGAATACGTCAATGCGGATGATGTCCCGGCCGACGTTGTCGCCCGTGAGCATCAAATCCAGCTCGACATCGCCATGCAGTCCGGCAAACCGCGTGAAATCGCCAAGAAGATGGTGGAAGGCCGTATGCGCAAGTTCACCGGCGAAATTTCTCTGACCGGCCAGCACTTCGTGATGGACCCGAGCAAGACCGTTGGTCAGCTGCTGGGCGAACACGGTGCCAAAATCAACAACTTCATCCGTTTTGAAGTAGGCGAAGGCATTGAGAAGGCCGAAGTCGATTTCGCCGCCGAAGTAGCCGCGATGGGTAAGCAGTTTTAATTAAGTTGTTCGGAACCGCCTGCAGGCGGTT
>QVOB01005784.1:0-41490 GCA_014839585.1 Pseudomyrmex concolor
AAAAAAAGGGAATTTACGAATGCAAGGGAAAAAGAGGAAAGTGAATTGTTCCAGACAGGAAATCGATGTATTGGTATTTTCTTTCGTACTTTAATATTTATTCAGAGCTTTGTTTTTAGAGACAGAAAGAAACCTAGTGAAAGTCTGACGAACAAGTAACAGCAACTTGTATTTGAAATGTGCTATTGATAAAAATTACATGTTATTATTATCAGAATATTGCATTTTATTATTGCGCTGTTTTTTTTTGAGAATTGTTCTAAACTTTTTAAAAAGTAACTCGAGAGTATATACTATTAATATACTATTATATAATAAATATATACTATTATATAATAAATATAATATGTATGTACTATTAATATAATAAATAAGTACGACTCGAGTACTACTTTGTCTCGTATGTTAAGTTATAATAAGTTTGTTAAATTTTATTGATACAAAAACAAGATAATTAAAACTAAGTATTATTATTAAATTAGCTGAATATCAGCATGGTACCGATAGTCGTGGCACACTTATCTCTTCTGGAACACTTTGTATCGCCATTGTCTCTTTCCATTCATCACTTATGCAATAAAGCTGATTATAAAGTAAGATATTGCTCGTTCAAATAGATAAACGATAATTGAATTGAGTGTCTATTAAAAGTGGCCAATCTGGAAAATCGTCAGCTTTATTGCAGTTTTTAAAAAATTTAAAAAAAGCTCATAGAAATTTTATAAATACGCTTATTGTTTTGAGAAAAAAATTATAAATCTTAAAGTTATTTTAAATTAAAACTCTATATTACAATAGTTTATTTTTTGAAAAACTTATGTAAAACATGTGTTTTGTATGCAAGATCCTTTTATAAATAAATGTTAAAAAAAATTGCGAAGAAAAGACACATATGCACGAATGTTAAAATGTTTTATTTCATTATATAGACGCAATATGGAGGACCGATTTGGACTGGATGGTGATACATCGCGATCGTCTCGTGCTGCTGAGTTTCATGAATCCGATCGGCAACTTGAGTACCTTGACCGGTCCGATAACTCCTCAGCCTTTTATAACTATGAATCCAGAAGAAGGCGCTAACGAGAACTTTGATGAGTTCACTACTCCGACACCTAGTATAACTAGTATAACGCACATGGCACTTCCTGATGTTGTCGAGACTCGTAATGAACCGAACACCGTGTTCTCGACTATTCTCTATCCGGTCATCACTAATTCATCTTTGTTTCGAATTATATCGAGCAGTATTTCGGCCAAGACTGCTGCGACAAGTACCGAGGCAACTTCAACGATTTTGAAAATGACGGCATTACCGAAGAACAGTACTGCGAGACGTCCAACCGCAAGACCTATCATCCGGCTCGGCAGTTCGAAAGGCAGATCAAAGGCGAAAAATTACACAAAGATATTCACAACAGTTAAACCTTCCAGAACCAACGGAGGAAACATGACGGTTCAGAGCATGCCGTTGACAATGAATAGCCTGGCAGATCTGGATCATCCCGAGAACTTGAATCTGGAACTTCAAGCGAGTAGGAAAAGCCGTTTATATTTTAACTTGTATATTTAAGAAAAGAATTATCTTCTGTTATTTTGAAAATATTTAAAAAATTGATTCTCAATGCAAAACATTTTTAGATGTAAGATTAATATAAACACATGAATCGCGAAAGTAATAAAAATATTTATTTATTTAGTTGCTGAAAGAAATATTTAATTTTCTCAAAATAGAATTGAGTTATAAATCACGAAGCCATTTGGTACATTTGCAAAACTCTGACGTATTTTTTGTTATATTTTATATTTAATTAGCGCTCTCTCAAATACGACTCGATAGAATAAATACCGTGAAAATATCCGCTCGCTGAAAACGAGATTATTTACACGTCGCGCACTCCGTTTTCCAGCCGAATCATACGGCCCGATTACTCTGGAATATCTGAATTACGCCGTTGCGCTGGTAGTCTACTCAGTAAGATATCCCGCGGTCTTCTGGTCATGCAACAAAGTGCTGGGTACAATTTTCAGTCTGCAGCTAGTCGTAAATTCAGCGCAAAGTCTACTAGCTTACGCCGGAATGTCCGTCCTTTACAAGGTAAGCAATGCAAAGTTTGATGCTAGTTAAAACTCGCGGGAAATTTTGATAACGTCTCAGTTAGCCGGTTTCTATCATTTTTGTGGATACTAGAAGAAACTTAATAAAACGCCAAGAATCTGGAGAATGTAGGAAAACTCAAAGATTGCACTGTGTGGAATACTTGTACTTTAAAAATTACAAGAATTAATTAATAATTGAGAAAAGTTCACGTTTTTAGAATAATGAGAGATATAAAGATTTATATTTTTTATAAGTAGATTTTACATTACTTAAAGAGATAGCCTCTTAATGCTAGATTACTTTCACAAAATTTATTAGATTTCTAATATTTGTTTTAATTCTTTTTTTTTGCGTGTTTTTTTTCTTTCTCAGGTTCAAGTGGTAGGTGCCTTAAAAGGCCTGCCGTTCCTTCGGCATCGCACCGTAGCAACGACCAGTACAATCTCGACAATATTCGGAGACTCTTACTTTCTGCTGAATCCCCCTGTAACTCTCGTGCTCTTTGCTCTCTCGTCCTTCCTCGTACTCTGCTCCAGCATGGTCATGTATTTCTACGCTCACGGCAGGTAAATATTTAGCGTGTTATGCACAGAAAGCTTACTTAGCCCGTATTTCATCGATTAAACTCCCAACAGAGATTATTTGCCGGATATTTCTTTTTTCGCAAAGAAAATTATCCAGTTCATCCAGCTCTTATTTGATAAGGATAAATAAATTAGCTTGCCCTTCTAGATAAAATATATATGGATGATCGAAAATTTTATATTTATTAGATTCTTATCAAGTTAATGTTTTCGTGAAATATTTTTACACTCTGTTTTAAAGGTGCAAAAACATTATAAGTACATTTAGATTCATTTGCATATACATATGAGCACTCTTTTTTCATCTCCGATGTCACGCTCCGATCTTTAAGTATAAAAACATCTTTATCGAAGAATTCAACGACTCCCTCTCTCTTTCTCTCCCCATAATTTTTTACTTTCCATTTATCCGGCTTTTATTTGACTTGCTAATTTGAAACAGCACTTGTATGCATAAGACAGACAGCGTGTCTCCTCTCCGTTGCCTCTCCTTTCTCCGATACTATTATTATTCAGTAAAACTCAATGGTTTCCTTAAAACGTTCCAATTCTCTTTTCTCGACATCTCGTAACGCATAACAAAGAATAGCAATTAACAATCCCGCCAATATCGCGACATATCTCTTACTGGCTTTTCTATTCTTTTCTCTTTAAAAAGAAGCACAATTTTAATTTAATTTAAAACCTAAAAGAATATTTTTTTCTTTTATAACAGACGCGAGAAAATGAAAAAATAAGTTGAAAAATTTTACATATACAAAAGTACATATATTAGGTGAAGTAACGAAACATTGACTTTGTTCATTAAAATCGAATAATTCTTTCGTAATGTGAGAAATGTAACATTCGCGAAATATCAATTAACAATTCTTCGGATCATTTATGTCGGCACGTAATAATAACGCAAAATTAAAGAGAGACGGATGCTCATTTTCCAGTTTGAACAAAGCATTCAAAGCGTGATATAATAATTTGCTCGTTATCTTTTACGAGGTCCAAAATATAGATGTAAATACAGATGATATTACGAGTCTGATTGTGCGACGTGCAACAATATGCAGGTTCACGGCGTTCCTGAATCAAGAACGCGAACGTCGCGTGATTCTGTTGAGGGAAGGTCGCGGAGGCAACGGTTGGGTCTATCTACCGCACTGCGCTGCTCTAGTCGTGTTTCTGGCAATTGCTATCTGCGGCGTCCCGTTGCTCTACGATTACACCGTAGTGTACTGCGGCAGCTTGGACGGCGTCATCCTCGCCTGCATCATTGGCACAGTGCTCCACCTTCTCCTCTGGCTGCTACTTTGGATATTTCTCACCATCAAGCAACGCTGGACGTTCAAGCTTCGCGTGACCATCGGCCGCGCCACCGTGAGATCCGCCAGGTCAGTTAAACTCGTGACCGACGTCGATTTGCTATCGGCCAGGGACGACGATGACAGCACCAGCGCACCTTTGCTCGTCGTCGGTAACGGCAGAACTTATACTATCGCCGATACATCGCCAAAGAGAGCTATTATGAGTGTCATACAAAAAGCTGCCATGGAGAGAAAGGCTCGATCGCAAGGTAAGAGAAGACACTGACTGAAATGCGTGACCTGGAAAGCGATTAATCTTTTCTACGTTTGGTGTAGGCGGAAACGTCGATGGAGTCGACGGCGAATCGACGGCTGACGGTGACGAACAGATCTACTGGCTTAGACCGAAATTACGCTCCTCGCCCACGCAATCCCCGAGTGATAACGCTGCTGCACCGACGTCCGACAAGGGGTGGCTGAACAAGAAACTCAAGCATAAGGTCACCTTTAACGACCTGCCTAGTACGTCAGGCTCGCGGTAACTACCCTCCTCCCTCCTCTTGGTGTCTTTGTGTATCTGTTTCTGCGCTTTCACCACTGTACTCGCATTGCACTTGTAATACAAGCGGCGTTTTATCCATATTTCTTGCTGCTTTTTGTCTGGCGTGCTCGTTACTATAACTTTCTAGTATTTATTTTCTTCTTTCTGTAGATATTTCTTCGAAATATCTACAGAAATATGTGTTGAATAAATCAACATATTTAGACAATTATATGTTGGAAAGTTTCGTTTAAAGCACTATCTATATCAAAGTTATTCTGTTTTACTTTTTATGACTTGTATTTTTTCTAGCTACTGTACTCTGCCTCTTATAGTATTTTGTTATCACTATGTATGTTAGCGAGATTTTATAGCTTCTGTGTGAATTCCTATTTATCTCTGTACATGTATATTTCATGTTTTCAAAAGGTATAGTTTATCCACTTCAATTATTCTATCACCAACTTTCCGTCTTTCTTTGAACTTCTGCAATTATTATGCACGGAACCTCTCTTTAGAACGCCTTTTAAGGGCGATGTTTTATTTCTAGTAATAAGGGAAAAACCAGACGAGGCGTCGCTGACGGCGGGCCTGACGATGACGGAGATTACGCCACATTACGCGAATTACCACTAATTACTTCATTGGATCCAGCCGATGACTCTACCTCTGAGGAAAATAAGGTAAACTCGTGTATATTCTTTTCTATATTCCTATCTATATTATTTTCTTTCTTGATTTATGTAAAAACAATTTCTTGAACTAACTCTCTTTGTTTTTTATAATTCTTTATTTATTTTTTTATAATTTAATTTTAATTAGCAGCAATATTGCCACTTTTAATTTTGAGATTTTTTTTACTTGACAGTGGCAAAAATGGCCGATAATTCGTAAGGACGGTATACCTAAATTCAGAAATGTAAGATACAAAATTATGTTTTCTGTTTTCTCTTGCCTTGACGTTTGCGCATCAATTAACTTCGTATAGTAGTAACACTTGTGTTTACTAACGGCGGCGCCTTTTGACACAGTTGCTCGAGTGCGTGAACGACGATCAAGTGACTTACTACGCGAGTGCGAATCGCGATCTACAACCGTCAGAGGGTGATCCCTCACCGCTCTTGACGCCCGATCCTTTACCCGATCCCACAGAAGAACCACTTCCGCTGCCACCTCCAACTCCAACCTCCGTACCCGCCACTGACATAGTCACGGCGCCATTAACTACAAATGTCCAGGTACTAACACATCCTTATCGCGAATTAACCTCATCGTCTAGATAACAAATGTGAGATTGTCGTTTCACTGAATATTTTTCGATTATTTCTCTATAAAGTTGCGATAATAAAATTTTGTTTAGATCCATTTTTTCAAATCATCTTAATTTTATTCGATTCTTATACGAAGTTGTGCATCGACAATCTCATGAGCTTTTTGCGATGTTTAAGACTTTGCATGCAATTCCACATTATCTCTGTATGATGATCACTATAAAAAATAAAAAGAATATTAAAACATTATCGAAAATAATTTAATAATGTATGTTTTAAGAACTGGTACATGCTATGTAAATATTTCTGCATGCAAAATCCTGCAGAACCAATATTAGATTTGAATAAAATGTTTTCAGATGAACGGTGGACAAACACCGCGATGCTTACGTCGAGCAGATTCGGGGATGCCGCATGATGAGCTAACGCCTCGTTCGGACTCGTCGAACTCACCGCCTCTAGATGTAGTAGGCGGCAACAGCGGCGCTGGATCGGTAATCGGGCACAGCAACACCAGCAGCAACAGCGAGACATCAAGCGGCGTGCATAGTAACGCCAGTAACGCCAGCAATGCCAGTCACAGCAGCTGCCAACGTCGGGCGACTAGCGTGGACGATCTGACTGGTGAACCGCGCGAGGAACCGCGCGAGCAATGGCGCAGTTGCTCCCTACAGCGGGGCACGCTACCGCCCACGGCAAATACGACCTTCTCGCCGCCGAACAGTCGTCCGAGCACCAGCCAGTCGTTTTCCTCGCCGCAGTACGTAAACCACGTGCCACCGTATAGCAACGCCGGGAGTGAGATCAGCGCCGGTTGTCCTGCGGTCATTTTGGAGAATCCGAACGAAGCGACGGTAGTGATTCGTCGCAAACTCTCGAGAACAAAACTCACGGATCCACTGAATCCGAACGAAGAGCCGTTTGGCCGATCCACCAACATGAGGATGACTTCCTTTATGGAGAGCAATGATATTCGCATACAGGCGTCTTCGGCTACCTTGCCGCATTATCCCACGCAGCCTATTGTTACTTATCCACACTGCTCGACGATGCCGCTGCCGCACGCGTCGCACAGCGTCGCCGCGGCGAACATGAGTGGCGGTTCTGCGGGCAGCTGCGGGTCCGTACCACGACATACGTTTGTGCCACCGCAAGTTCACTCAACTATGCCGGCGCACACAACGCTACCGTCGCATCACAACGGCGTGAGACTGCTCCACAGCGCCGGTGGCTCCAGCAATCCTTTCGTCAAGAGGTTTCCTCCGGTGCAGTTACACACCCAGCCGTGGGCCTTGCCGGGCCATCACACTTTTCCGCAAGCGCCACCGAGCAACAACAAACTCACGGCCACTGCGCAGATCAGACAGAGCGATCGGGACTCAGCAAACTTCTCCATGGCCAGCAGCGGGGACTCCGACACGTGTTTGCCTCACTAAAATGTAAAAGCTGTAAGACATCAGATGGTACGTGTGCGAAAGCACGTTTACGAATCATGTGTGTCTGTGTGTTAAGTGATATGACGTAATGATGTTTAGCCGTTTTAAGCGACGCCGGAGAGGATTGCAGTTTCCAAGCACGCGATCGTGATTTCCTCTATTTCTTCAAAGCGGATGGAAGTAACAGAAGAAGCTTTTTTGCGCGAACTCGAGACGAACTGTGGATAGTTGACTTTTAAATCGACAAATCTTTAGAATCAAGAAGTGCACATATCATGTGCCGCATATTCAAGTGTGAGAATCGTCATAGAAAGCTTTCACATATTTTACATATATCTCTTGCTCATAAATGCCGACATATTTAAAGGAAAAAATGAGAAAAATGAAAAAAAAAAAAAAGATAAAATAACATATCACATTGTTCTGACGTTTGTTGGCGTATAAACATGGCATTCCCTATAATAATACGTGCTATTTCTATTTTTTTACAATGATTCCGATCTGATCCAATTGTGTCGATCGGATTAGCTCATCTGATTATTTGTATAAACGTGTGCATGATCTCAATATAGTTTAAAAGTCGCGTTAACATGCAAACCTTCCATTTACTTGAATAAATGTGACTAGGAAAGTATTGATGCAAACACATGACAAGAGCAAGGAAAGTATATACATTTATATATATCCCACAAATTATATACATATATAACTTATAGAAATAATTACTTCAAATTAAACACAATTCCGTTATATACATATCCTGTATGTTTTGATCCTATTCAATCTCGAATTTCTACTCGTGGAACAATAAAAGAAGGAATTTCTCGGTTAGTGATATATATAAAGAGTGTAAAACACTACTAAAAGTAAATACTCAATCTTCATCCTGACTATGCTGAATATTGCTAAATCCTGTGGTAACAACTCACACACACAATAAATAAATAAATTATACATCTTATACGATAAAATACAGTTAAAGAGAAGCAAATCAAATTATGCTTTAAGTATGAATAAATTATGCACCTCCACTCGAGTTTGCGCAAATGTTTTTTTTCTCGATATGTGTCCGATATATGCGTGCTTATTAGTTAAGAAAAAAAATCACTATTTCCATTCTATCTCACGAGACGAAGACGTGCGAAATATAGTGAAAATCAGATCTTTGTCGCGTGAAATGCCGAAAGTAATTGTCGGCTGACGAGAGTGAGAATAATATAGTTATGTGTATATCCCAGTTTAGGTATGGAAAGTTATCATGTTGTCCTAACTAAAATTCATGTATAGTGTGGAACGTTAAGAATAGTTGGATATATAGTTAAGAGAAAATGTGGAAAAGGAGTTTCAAACCGTTTTTTTGTAAACATATACGCTTTTATATTAATACATATAATAAGATCTTTTTTCTACCAATTATCGTAAATTATGTTTGATATATGCGCGTTTGTACATTATTTATTATTATTTGTTTATACTGCGACTCAAACAAATCAATTGCGATAAAAAATGAAGAAAAGCATACGCAAATGCAAATAAACGCGATACGGTTTTTTTTATGTCATTCGGTTTTAATCTGTTATTAATTGTATTATGTTTACTATTTGGGGATTACACATATGTGTGTGAGATAATACGAGTGATTTTATTGTATGCATTATTGTAAAGTGCAGCGTAAATTGCAGTCATACGATTCTCGGCCTTGATGAGATTTGCGGTATATTGGAAAACTTACCGTTACATTGAATCTTTGTACGGCCTGACAGAGAACGATCTACCATAAACTTCTGCCTTATGGTAATCGTGCGTCGTAAGACATGCAATATCATACAGTGCCATTGAGAAAATTTTAGAAAGAAGCACACAATCAGCATAGATCATAGGAACGGAAAAGTTCCGTGTAACCAGGCATTGCTCATAGCATTTAACCTGTGAGTAAGTGCTGGAAGCAATTTATTGCGAGGATAATATGTGCCGTTTATTTATATCTGTAAGTGCCCAGCATTTATAATATATAATAAGATGTTTCGTTTTTATTTTTTTTCTTAGAAGAAATGTCACAGGACACGTGCGTTTTTTGCACGTGTTTATTTTATTCTTTTTTTTTCTTTTTCTTCTCAATTTCTATGCATCTCTTCATATTGATTGAAACGATACAACGAGTATTTATTTAACTTGCAAATATATATATATATACAGAAAAAAGTCGTTAGCGTAACAAGAGAAAGACAGATCCATCATACGTGGGACTCCTAAGAAATGATTACTGCCACTCAATTGTGAAGATCTCTATTATTAACTTAATTTTGTCAACTGCCATTGTTATTTCGTCCTTTCGTAAATATGAATAATCAACGTGTAATCGTTTACTCGTACCTAACATTTACTTGCGCGTATGCTATCGGTACGTATGTAAAAACAGCATGCGTTCGCTAAGTTGCGTTCTTTCGCGACTATATATACATATATATATATATATTTCACTATATGAGACGCGTGATGATGTAGACTGGTCTTGCGAATATGCATCACATTCTCAGTCTTTCTCGCAATCTAACTAAAATAACAGATATTGTTGTATATAATTAATATGACGCAACGTTTGTTTCATTTTTTCTGCTTTTCCGATTATTCTTCCGGAGCGATTATATCCGAAGTCAGTACTACAATCAACAGATTTTGTCCGCCAAATATATTACAAAATTATCACATCGATAATAATGTCAATGATTCGTACAATTAATTGTGAAACAATATGATCAAGTTTATTTTTTAACAAAAATGGACTTGATCGCATTTAATTAGTTAGCGATTAATTGAACTGTCTATATTAGATTGCGACGGGCTAAGCAGGAATTATGAACTCCAAACGTAAGTTGAATTCAGATAAAATCATGCATTTAAATTTAATTAGAATCGAAATAATCGAATATTCGATATGTGATTTGCGTAAACGAAAAAGCGTTTTTTGACGCGAGAATCTATTGCTTTGCATGTTTGTTCAACTGACTCACGTCAATTTGCAGAACTTTTCTAAAATCGACGTTATTATTATTATTATTATCAAATATGTTATAGTACGGTTTTATCAACTTTGTATCAAAATTGTACGTAAATCTTTCAAAGCAACTGTGAAAAAAAATCTTTACATTTATTTGATGAAATCTTTTATAATTATTATAATATCAAGACCCACAAACACACGATAGCAAATAGTATTATTACAAATGTATGACATGTGACTGTTTGCGATAAAAAACATATTGCGTAACAAAAAAACTGATCATAACAATAAAAAATACGAGTGTTCTTAAAAGATTGTTCAGAACTCGTATTTCTCACGAGACAATGCAATGTGTAAAAAAAAAAGAAAATCACAAATATCTGTATTTTTCAATATCTTCCAGTTATATATTAGAAAATAGCAGTGTTCTCAGCCTTGTTCCGTAGAAGAATACTTCTGTTTACAAGTTGTTACACGAGCATAAAAAAAGTGTTAATGTTAAGCTCTATCTCAAAATCTCGTAAAAGGTGAATAAATTTCTGTTTTCCATTTATACGAGAGGAACTGTGATGAGCAAATATGAGTGCAAATCTAGTGGGTTGTAATATGGTTGATCTTGGTATATCTATACTATACATCTTAAGGATATCTTTCTACGATAAATTAGTGACATTGAAATATTCTCATACGATCTTATATCAATGGCTTATATTTACAAGATATCGATTCGCGTGTTGTGAAGCAGAGTTGACATTTTGGTTCCAATAGACGACATGAATAATGTATTTAAGCAGGAATAATGTATTTAAGCAAGAATAATGTATTTAAGTAATTGTCTTGTAAGATGTGAAAAGCAACAAAAAAGAGATCGACCTATTGATCACGAGCGGCAAGATACTTTTATACGATTTATCGGGTGCTTTTGTCACATTGCCGATCGTACATATCATCTCGCAAGGACCATGCAATTTCGCAAAGACATTTTTGACATTATTCAAGCAATAGCACGAATAGATCGATCAAGGGCTGGACCAGACTTCTTAATGATCAATGAGCTCTAATAATACCCGACACACACAGTATTTTTAATGCGCTATTTTCAATAAGCTTGTAGAAAAAAGAGAAAGTTTTTGGAATCTAACTTTTGAAGAATCTATATTGTACTTCTCTCTTTTTGATCGTAGCCATTATATAGCCCAACATTCTCTTATTCTTGATTCCGTTTCGATGTAAATACTTAATGCTAGAGTAGAGTCACGTATTTTTCTCAATACAAATGTGCTTCGGCAAGACATTTTCTTCCACAAAACTGCTTGCGTTGTCGAGAAATTTTTGTGTCGCAACATATATTATTCCAAAATTGTTACGATTTTAATTTAAAGTTTAGTAATATTAAAGCTGTTTAATTTAATTTTATAATATATTTTCTCGTCTTTTCAAATAAAATAAATTTTAAAGTAGAAAATTTTATATATAAAATTATATGTTATCTTTTAATTAAGTTATCTTTTAATTAAGTTTTTTAAATTCATGTAAAACAACTAAAGTTTTGAGTTTTTTTATATCGAATTATCTGTAAAAAGTCAAAATATTTATTTTAACTAATTTATTGCAGTGTAACAAGGAGATTCCCGATAGTGCAAGCTTGTGTATGTACACACCCACATAGCACGTAATATTATGGAGATATCATAGTAATATATTAATATAATATTACTGGTATATTGCAATATATATTACTGTGATATCCGTAATATTACGTGCTATGTGGACAATCAATATATTCTTTGATCGCGTCGTTGCAATCGCCCTTAATACAATTATAAAAAAAAAAAAAAAAAATTGCACACAGCAGCAATAGAGAATAGCACAAAGAAGAAAATCTATCTTTTGATAACTGCACCATGAACGGCGGATATTGCTTCGGCGTAATCGCGACGACCATCATAGAAAATAGTATAATTGTCGAGAAAAGTAATGGGACACGCATCTCGATTTATTAAATAAGAAAACACATTATCTTCAGCTTTTAGTCTCAACTAAAAACTTTAAATATAAAAAAAACTCTAGAAACCGTATTTTTCTTTACTGCAATTTTGCTTTGTTAAAACTAAATGGAAAAATTTTGCTAAAAAGATAAATTCCTAAATGTTTTTTATAATTAAACATACAAAAAAGATTATCTTATTTTGAGATATAATTTATATTTTAAGCATTACTTTTTTCTCATGAGTCACAAATTTAAATATTGCTGTTGTACATATTTGCATCGAAATGTTTTACAGATAGAGATGCTTGATCCGTTCTTGAAGATTTTTGCTTCATTATATTTGCGTGCGGTCAAAAAATCACGTAGCAGTCGGGAGAAAAGCGCGGCAATGATAATACAAGAACTGTCTCTCGCAGAAATATTTTTTTACCGTCTAATATGTCAGAGAACGACTGTGTGTACTCTAATTCGTTTTAGATCCGGCTAGAACCTAGATATAGGTGTGATCGTAGGCAGTCACGGAAGGCTCCGCACCGAAGACGTTTCAGGAGCAAAAAAGCAAGATCTTGCTATGACACGCAGTCCTGATTTGCTCGTTTACCTTAATCCTTCGGCAAAAGAGACATAATCTCTAAGATTCGTTATTCTGTAAATTATATTATGTTGCTAATTTTGTGTGTGAGATTATCACACGTTGTGATAAAGAAAGTAACACTTCCAAAATACTCGCAAAAATTGATGCGAGGAATAGAATAATTGCAAAATCTATTATAATAATTGGATATTATTTTTATCTTAGATTTTTTTCACACATAAAAAATATTAAGCAAAAAAATGAAAAATATAATAAAAAGTACAGGCTTTATATGATTGACAATTATATAAAATTTTAATTGATTTATTTTAATAACTTTTTATCAGAATCGTTTCCAGAGGGTTAAGGTCGCAAAGGCAATGTCACGACACTAAGATCCAAGAGAGATTGGCTAATTAATTATTTTTTTTTTTTTTTATTTGATCATTGATTGTGCAAAAATTTTAATTCCACTTCAGCGGGAAAACTAAAAGAAAAAAGAGCCGGTCAGAGCCCTCCAAAGAGTCGCGTCCCAAGAAATGTATGTATAATCGTGGAAGAGCGCTTCAATCGATGTGTCATTATCGAACAGCTCCTCCGGATTTATTGTACATAATTAAGAATCGCGTCGAATGAAGACCGAGAAAGAGAAAAGTGCGTATGTATGCGTATGTGAGAGCGCGAGCGAGACGCGGATACATATACAGCGAATGTGTACGAATAACTGTATAAAGACTGATTAGATTAGCCTTGGTATTTATTCGAATTTAATAATTAAATGCTATCGCTTTTGCGCGCCCTAAATATTAAACGAAGCACGATGCTAAAACCTGTACTCTACTTCGGAAAAACTTCAGGTTTTGTTAAACAAAAAGAAAAAACTAGCAACATCTAATATAAGGATATATTCCTTGATGTTCAAGCTCGACAAAATTTCTCTTTTGTTGCTGTCATTTTCCACGCGTATCTAAAGTGTATAGTAAAGTCATAACTTTGTGTAATATTCTAATCTATTCTCGAGGAATTTATGGCCTACAGTTTTATCTTGAGAAATATTCTTATTCTCGCCTGCAACTTGTATCACCGATTCCGGCCGCGCGATTATAATCAAGTAACAGGCCACTACGTACGAATTGAGAAAACCGAGAGAACGAAGGCTGACACTGTAAAAGCGGAGATTCACTGTGTGATACATTTCGAATATGCACGTAATTCTTTGTGCAAATTTTGATTTTGATGATTAAAAGATCACCTTCTAATCGACATAGTTTTGATATCATCGTGCTCGGATACATATGAACGCAACAAAGGCAGAGAAAAGAATGATATGCGCGACATTATTAACAGCGACATTATTATCGTCTCACAACGTATCAATATTATTCAATGCATCATATAAACCAGTAAACTAAATGTAAACTTTGTATATTCATTTACTAAAAGAATAAAAATAAATTATTCGATGAACAGTTTCTGATGTTCTCGATTCCATGCTTCTTAATTAATTTTGCAAAAATAAGAATAAAATAAAGAGGAAGATTTTGAAAAATAGGATTTCTCTCAGTTTCTCCTCTGAAAAAAGGAGAAACTTCTCCCTTTAAAATATTTAATTAATTAGAAATAAACAATAGAAATAGCAAATATTTTATATTGATGAATATACACTTTAATATACACATATATAATATTACAATAATTATAGAATCTTATATAGAAATACTAATAGAATCTTATATAGAATTATGTAGATTTATGTATATAATTTTATAAAAAAAAGTTTATAAATTTTCCATTAGCGTTCGTGCCCTTTTTAGTTCTAAAAAAAATAATAACGTGCTTTATAGTAAACTTTATAACTGATTTTTTCTGTGCAATTTTAAAATTATATTTATTATATTTATTACCTTTCAGTAATATTTGCACATCATCTTTTGAAATATTTATAGTAGTGTCCTCTTCATTGCCGTCTATTTTCTTAAACTTTAACGTTATAGACGAAACAGGCGAAGTGTTATCGCAAGGTAGCACTTCAATAGAAGATAAACGACTGACTAAGGGGACAAAAGCAAATTGTACACAAATCAATACTACTTGGTATTAAAAGCTATTAGTCAGATACAATAACTAAAAAAAAAAAGAGTAATATAGAAAACTATAAAATTAAGTTAAATTTCTTTACATAATTTTGACGATATAAATGCTGTAATAAAAGTGATACTTTTTTTAATTTTATAAATATGTAAAGATTAATTACCTCTCAAAGATTGAGATGAAAGAACAACCATAATTTGAGAACAGTGATCTGTGTGAAGCCTTGCTACGGCTGTGCTGTGCTCTCGTGGAAGTCCCAATTGTTGCAGTTCGCTGCTCAAGTCAGCAGCGGAAACTCCGTATCGGGCGGAAGATGTGAAAATCAATTCGAGAGCAGCTACCATAGCTTTTGCATCACTTACATCTAAAAAATAATGAACATTTCTGTCTCCATTCTTTTCATATCTACCGGCTACATACATCTCTAGTTATAGCTTAATAATAATAATAATAACAACAACAATAATAATATACTAAATTACACGCACCAAATTTAGCATCTTGTGCAATCTTTTTTATTTTTTCTTCCTAAAAAAAATTGTGAATTCAGTGCAATTATAAGATTAAATTAATGTATATAATCAATATGAAAAATATCAAGAGGCACGATAGTGTCTCGCTCCAAGTATATATACACATAAAGTCGAAAACGTAGCTACATATTTTCCTGTATATTAGACAGATTTTAATAATTAGACAGATAAAATATATTTGATATAACTTTGTGTGTCAGAAAATTGTGTCGGTTACAAATTTTTGTAAAAAGCACGTTTATAATAACTTCGATTTTATGTAAATTGCAATAGAGTGATCGCATTTAAGAATGCACGAAGTCTAAACTACAAATATAAAAAAAACGTACTTTGTACTTACATCGAGTTCTCCTTCGGTTAAGTATTTAGTCACTGCTTGACCTAACATTTTCATTTTAATCGAGGTCTATGAAAAAAATATATCGGTACTCTTTAAAACTAGTAAAGTTTCTTTCTGTTTATAATTACTTAATTTAAAAATATTATAATAGAAAATATACATATATGGCGGAGAAATACCATTCTCGAGAGGGTGTTGATTTCCGCCAACAACCAATCTGGACAATCGCCATCGCCAAGAAATCTGAATCTCTGATATAAAATAGAATTGCGATGTTTGAAGATAATACAAAATTAAACTCACATAATTTATAAAACGCGCTTAAAATAGTTTTTGTAAAATATTTCAGTATACAATGTTAAGTATAACATATATTTCATAAATAAATTTTATAAGTATCATATCTTACCATTTTGATTAATTTTCTATTTTACGTTTGCTTCGTTTGTCTCACCTAAAAAGAATGTTTTATCAGCATTTTATTGTTATCATAACAATCGTATAATTTTATATAAATAAAAAGAAATATTGTGGTTGAATAAGTAAAATAATTTAAGATACAAAAGCATATAGAAACGATGTATAAAATATCGTTGTTATGTTTATTATCTGTTGCGACACAATCTTTTTGCAAAAATGTGTTAAAAATTTTAGTTGATCAAAGCCCGGAATTATGTTGATTGATCGCATGCACTTCAACTGAAATAATTAATTAGCTTCATTAAACTTTACCACTGAGCTCTCAACTCCGGTACAACTCCGTAAAATAATTTACAATAAGTCAATCACGCTACTCTTGCGAAATCCACCTACGCAGGATAATCCCACGGGGTTGAAGAACATAGCGAGACTTTCTCGTCGCGCTGCTGTTACGATATCTGCGTCTCGCGATAGCGTTTCTAACAATAAGTCATCATAACGTTATATGACATTGGACGTCAAGATGTTTACACTCGTTGGCGGAGTAGATTGACGTGGGGCACCGTGACCAGGTGAACGAATTCCCCATGCAATCCGCCTAATCCTTCGTCCATGACGGAGACGGCCCGCGGGAATCTCGGTCAAGAGAATATATATAACGAGAAAAAAGCCGGTTCACCGCCATTTTTGCCGAAGAACTCGTGAACGCCGGATATTTGTCACCAAGTGAACGCGGAGACCGCAACAGGTACGAGAAAGGTGTCCAACAAAGTGAGTTAGGAATTAGTAATTTTATTCGGTTTTGTAATTTAAGTCACGATAAACGCAACCGTGATTAAGTTAAAAAGTTTTCAACTCTTTCCTGATGCAATTTTGTCAAGACTTGTTGACTAATGAAGAAATTATTTCTTTTGGCGTGTGTAAGAAAAAAAGGTGGGAAAATAATAATTACATTAAAAGCTGTATATCATGATCAAATATCTTTATTTTCGTGCTAAGTGCTGACGTCATTAACAAAGTATAATAAAACATAGTTTTTTTTTCTGTATGTGTGAATGAAACAGAAGACAAAATTTTGACTTTCTAAACTATAAGTGCCGATACTTTTATATCAGTTATTTAAATAAACAATTTTTATAATAAACAATAAGCGTTTTCCAAACACTTATTAAATAATCTCTGAAACTGCAAAAACTGTTTTTCCAGCAATGAGGAAAATATTGTTGGCCACAACCTTGCTATCGATAGTAATGTGTGAAAATATTCTAGTAAGTAAAATATAGTATTTTTACACTATAATATATAAAAACAGTACTATATTACAACTATTATTAAAGTTATAGAAGTTATAGAAAAGCAACAGATCTTTTTTAAGAGTTGTATTGATTTTAATGAGAAATTATTTGAGCAAAAAACAGTAAAATTAAAAAAATTCGTACATGTAATTTGTACAATACTGTATATAAAATTATACTTTATATACTTTGTGTGCTTTTTTTAGTTTATGTATTTTGTTTTAGTTAGAAAATCATCCGAGATCACAGGAATTATGGGTTCGCAACAATCAATTCTGGGACAAGAAACTGAGACGAGCACCACAAAACGACTTTTCTTCCGAACTAGAGGAATTTTTGAACCGCGACGATGACAAACATCTTTCTCGAATGGTAGAGACGCGATATATTAGCGAGCCAAGAAAATTTCCAATAACAATTATTAGGTATATTATAATAATATAATCATATAAAGATGTTTAAAAGATCGTTTGAATTTAATACATGTAATAACATGTTAAAAAACGCGAAGAAAAAATGTAACTTTGTTGCAGACGATCTGATTCAACGCAGTTTTTACAAGACGATTTATTATCTTTCGACAAGTCAAAATTAAAACGAATCAAACCGGCAGTTTTAATTTCTATTGGCATACAAGAAGAAGAAACAAAAGCTGGTGACAATTCGAAGGACTGCTCGATGAAGAAAGATCATCGCAAACACAATCACAGGCAAATTCAGAAACCGTTTTATGTCGACGAACCGAAATGGATCATGATAGATCCCGATTACATAGACGGTACGTCTCGACGTTTGGACGATGCCGATCCTTACATATTGTCGAGAGGCAAGAAGATCTTCAGTCTCAAAGATCCGGAACAAATGGACAAACTAATCGAGAATAACGAAAAATTTTTCGATTATCTGAGCAGAAACAAACGATCGTGCACGAAATATCGAACGAAAAGATCCGTCGAAACGAGTGAAAACTTTCGGAGCAACGCAGTTGACGAAAAGAACAATCGAAAAGAGAAGATAAATCACTATAGCTTTTTTCAAAGTATCGATCGCGATACAAAACGTAAAACAGATAATAGTTACTTTGCCAATAACAGGAATAAACGTAATAAACGATCAACATCATTGAAAAGCAAAAAAGCTTCTGAAGCCTATGAGACACACAATACTCACGAACTCGACTCGATGAAGTCCGAGGAAGGTGTCGAAAGGAACAAAACAGACATGTTCGAACAAATGATGGAAAAAATTTACGACAAGCTGGACGATTTACGTGACGCGTACGATAACTCTTTCATTTTGTCTAGCGGGAAACATACATTCGACAATAAAACAGAAAGCTCGAACAAAAAATATGCAAGTCACGGAGAAGCCACTTATGAGAAACCGTGGAAAAATGCGTATTCTGAAACATCAGAGAGCAAGAGAGAGAAAAAAAATAAGAGGTCCATATTGAAAATTGAAAAAAACACTATTGAAAAGATAGATTCGCAATTAACACACGTAAGTGCGAAAATTTCGGGAAAAAATATTGATCCAAATTATCGGGAGAAGCGTGACGCTTGCAAGAGTCTGGTCTGCAAGATCGGACCGCAGCTGCCGGATCAGTGGCTGCTGAAGAGTTTCGGAGAGGAGATTCAAGACACGCTGGCCTTAGAAAGAAGGGACAAAACTAGCGAGTTCTTGAACAAACTGATCGAGCCTTCGTTCGTCATTTCCCGCGGAAAGAAAACATTGCAATCGAAATTCAAAAACGATCCCTACTCGATGTTCCAGTCACGTAATATCAAAATGATGAGATTTCCGCTAGCGAGAAGTCTTTTGCAAATGTTGCTGACGGAGAGGTGTAATAACAGCAATGACTGTGACATTGACGCAAGCAAATTGGTGGGCAGGAGAGACCAGCGTGGTGCACTCGATGACATTTTCGCAGAAGAAGAACCCTTCTACGTAGGTAGAGGAAAGCGAATGAGGCCAAATAGTTTTCTGACACAGCCGCTGCAAAGAAAGAACATCAATTCGCCCGAAAGGGATGTGAAATAATAGGGTTAGAAAGTTGAAGATGCGCAAAATATTTCCAATTTATGTAACACACTGTATACGAGATACAAGATGTATATTAAGAATATCTTTTGGTTCCGCTATATTTTGGTTATAATGCAAATACGATAATCTGTAGTTTTAACAAAATGAATATAATGCGTATACTGTGAAACATAGAAATTTCAAGAGAAACTCTTTTTATAATCTCTTCAATTTAAAGTCATATAATTCACAGCTTAATATTATTTGCTTTAATATGTTTTGCTCGAAGTTTGAACAATATAACCTATAGAAATAAAGTTTTCGAAACAAACATCCAGTCGAAAATCACGAATTATATATATTTTTATGTTCTATAATGTATAAAACAATATTTATCTAAGAAGAATTATATAAAATAAAAGTTACCTGGGATAAACATTAATGTGCGGTAGATGACACGAATTGACATTTGCACGTACCGAACAGGTTAGAAATGTGACATTTCCAGCCGATAAGATAGCTTGAAACTCAATCGGTTAAACTTGTTCAAATGTTTTCGTATATACCTTTAATCGATAAATTTCTTATGTAAATTTTTAGATTGATCATATACAGATATATGCGATCTTGTGTAACGTTCTGTTTTCTTTTAGTCAAAGTAAATATAGTTTTTTTGTATAAGAAAAAAAAACTTAAAATTTTCAAAATTAGGATCAATCAAAATAACTTTAAATATAGACCAACAATAATTGAAAAAAAGAAACAATAATGTGAGTTTATCTTTATTACGTTTAATTGTATACATATAGAATAAGACTGAAATACATAGATATGTATTTTGTATATCTACACAATAGGTACATCGAGATATAGAGTAAAAGTTTTAATTAAATTTGTGAATTATTTTTATGTCTTTTAACATTAATTGTTTTAAAGTAGCATCAGAAAGAGAATAATTTTGAATATAAAGAAGAATGAGAAATTTATATCTTAAACGATCTACATATAAAAACGAGAAATTTCTTCCGAATGTAGATTTTTTATTATTTCTGTAACATCATTTTCTTGTGTCTTTATAATTGCATTTTGTGTGAACAGGCGTATATATTTACTTATAATATTTGGAAAATATACATATATAGTTGTAAAATCATTTATCATGACAGCCATTTATTACGTATTATTTATACTACTTTACAATCAAAATGTGCAATTTGCAATTGTTAGTTTTATAAGTTTTTCAGATGTTCTTATTTGATATGGCGAAAACAGACTTACAATACACAGAAGAATATGTGTATAAAAATACGTGTATCAGTATTAATCAATTATACATATGTATTTAATTAAAGTGATTTATTAAAGTGCTTGAATTTAGAAAATAAGGAAACTAAATAAGGAAACAACTGAAACATTAAAAATTTATAAAGCAGTTATTATTCCGTAATGAAATTATTTCGTAATGAAATATTATAGCAACACAGTTGAGGCAACGTGAATCTTACGAACAGCGTAAATGAAATTAGTAAAGCTAAAATTTTTCAACAGAGAGAAAAAAAAGAATTTATTACGTGCAATACATTATTTCTTATAACATTATTAAAATTAAAGAAAAGTAATCATTAAAAGAAACTGAACATTTGTTTGTTTCATACAACGGGATTGAAAAATTAGTTTTATTCTCTCAAA
This sequence comes from Pseudomyrmex concolor, assembly GCA_014839585.1. Classification (NCBI taxonomy): domain Eukaryota; kingdom Metazoa; phylum Arthropoda; class Insecta; order Hymenoptera; family Formicidae; genus Pseudomyrmex; species Pseudomyrmex concolor. The sequence goes on from QVOB01005784.1 coordinate 21,184, forward strand.
AAATTAAACTAATAACTAAAAATGATTGATTTTTGTTTTTAATTCTATTTGTTTTGTTTAAAGATAAAAGTAAAAACGTTCGAATAAGTAATGAAACGTAAAACACATTGTATCTACAATAACATTGTTGATTAACATATATGTTCAGAGAAAAATATAATTCTTATCTATATGTCTCACGCAAAGAAATATATAATATATAATATGCTAAAGATATATTTATACATTATTCAATCTTAGCTTATACCTGCTTTTCTTGATATTTTTTATTTCTCAAATTTGAGGACGTGAAATTACTTTATTATACTGCGCCGTTATATATCTCTAAATCAAAAATAGAATATAAATTCTGTCTCATAAATTTACAGAGTGTTTTATTAAAACTTAATAACACAAATACATTTTTTTTTGCGAATCTTGAGTCGACTTTTTCTTAACTTTGAAATTACACGATATGTTATATAACACAGAGTTATTTACTACTTGTAGATAATGATTTAAATATCTTAGATAAAACTAATTTGACATTTAAATAGATGAAGTCTTTGCGTTTTTGCAAACTGCTAATTGAGAGTCAATTAGTTTAGTACTTTTAGCGCAAAAATTAGTTTGTCGTTTAATTTTGCCAATATACTTATTGTTAGTTAAAAAACTTCTTGAACAGAATACAATTTAATGTATAATTTTTGTTAAGAAATAGTCATTTTCCCAAAACTTCTTTTAAAAATATAAGTCATTACTATTTATTGTTTATTCCTTATAAGTCACTCTGTACGAAATAACAGTAATACTGATGTAGGCATTTTGAAAGACTTCGCTGGCATGTAGCAATCATCGTAAAGTGTGGCGCAAAAGATAGGTATATTTCCGGCTTGAATTTCGCTAATTATATTGCAATATAATACGATACGGCCTATATTGGCCTACGCGATATGTAAAATAACAAATTATTAATTAATAGAATTTAACTGATAAATTAACAAACAATAGTGTTTTACATTTGTTATCGTAACTGATAAACGCGCGTTTTTCTCTCTTCAGTTTTAGATTCAGCTACATCGGTTTAATTATTTTGAGAAGACAGCTTTCTATTGACTGTAGCATTATTGTGAATCTGAAACATAAAACAGGAAATAACGTTTATGATTATTTTAGATTTTTTGAAAAAAAGCTGGTTACATTTTATTATCACTTAATCTTACAACTCTACAGAAGTCCTAAAAACTTTTGAGAACAAATTTAATTTTAAAAGTAACTTTTATTGAAAAGAATGACTTAGTAAATTTGCTCATTAACGCTCAGTTACATTGTTTATGTAATTTATATTTACACAATAAAAGTTTATAGAATTATAAAAAGTAGAAAAAAATTTATATATTATACATTTATACACATACATATGAGAGAGAGAAAGAAAGAGAGAGAGAGAGAGAGAGAACGTAATTATATTATATAACAATAATATATACAACATACTGTGACATCAATATAAAATTATGTGCAGTCAGAAAATTTCTTACACTTATATATTTTATACTTGGCGTGTTGAAGCTTCTTTTTACTAAAATAAGCTAAAAAATATAGAAAGATTGGATAATCACAGAATTCGATTTCGGATCAACACATATTTAGAATTTTGAGTCGTGCGTAGAGATAATTAGACGCGGTAAATCAGTTTCACAAACTGTCATCCTAAAGATATAGTGGAAACGTAGAATTATTTATCGATATTTTGTGCAAATGTGTAGCGAGCAGAGAGCATGTTTCGACGACAATGTATATCTCGAGAAAAACTTTTTAAAACGAACCTTCTGCGCGCCGTTATTGTTCTCTTCGCAGTTGCCACGTAGATAATCCGCAGCTTTGTTTTAAATGTCACTTGGCACCCGTATGCAAGGAAAAATATTCTCACCGCATCAATAGCGCGGAATAATTCGTAAACGGATAATTTTAAAAATGTTGATAAATGTTAAGAGAAGAAGAACAGAGAATAGAAGAGAAGAGCGTAAATATATAAGCGGCGGCTTTATCAACAGGAAGTGAAGTGTATCGATAAATATTATAGCAGAGAACACTTTGAGTATTAGAAAAGTACTTAAATGTCTGTGAAGTGTTACACATGCAAGATAAAAAAACAATATGAGAAAATATATAGTATTACAATATATATACTAAGCATTTTATAAAAATAATATTTGTTGAATATAATATTATTATTGTGTTTCTTGAGAAAAAAGACAACACACGAATTAGGTTTCTCTCCTTCGTCAAACATATCGTGTCCTCGATAAAATCTGCTTGATAAAACATTAAAGAAGCACAATCAGTCAGCTATTAGATAAAAGAATATATAGAACAAAAGCGTCGAAAGAATCGCGAGTGTGAGTTTTCGATAACAATTTGGTCATCGGCTGTGCTCTCAGCCAATCGAATTTACCTAATGTTGCCGGCGAATCTTCATCCGCGGCGATCCTTTCGATGTTATCGAATACGTTTACGTACGGGCTGTCGTCCTTGTACGGGGCTGTCGCCCATTTTTTGCCTCTCACCCCCACAAACATCCCCCGTAACTCCCATCGTGGAATTTTCTTACCGCGGATCTCGAAATATCGCATGGGTGATCGCTTTTCGACCTGGCACGGGGCTAGAGCATTTCTTCTGCTTTCGCCCATTCCTGCTCAGGAGGAAAATACAATGTGTCGGACCACTTTCTAAACTTTAAATTCGCACAGCAAATATGTGGTGGAGCGGCACAAAAGAAAAGAATAAAAATATCGACCGCTACTTTAACATTGAGCTTATCCGATGTGAATGAATAATAAGACAAATATTTGGGAAGAGCTTTTGCTTCGTTTTCTTTGCATTAGAAATGAACTCGTTCAATTATCGGTCCATTACGAGGGATATTAAAAAAAATTATTTTTGCAGAATATATATCAAATTTTCAGATGCGACGAAAAAACAATTATTTCTCATCAAAAGATAAAAGCAACTGTGTCTTATCTCGACATTTATTAAAATAAACTTTGACGTATACAATATGTCTTATTTTAATTCTATGTGAAAACAAAGCTTTTAACTTGTCAAAAGCCTTTCGCACACAATAAGGGAAACTTCTAACATTGGTTCCTGTTAGTTCTTTTACATGAAAATAATATTAATAAATTGCAATTTTAATTGGCGTTGTTTAGATGTTTTTTCTTTTTCGCAATTATTTCAAATCACATCACGAATAAAACATCACGAATAGCATTGATACCTTGAAATTCGTTCGATGATCGCGGCTCGAAGTTCATGCCGGTCGCAAATCTTTGTCCACTGTTCCTTTTGCCTCTCATTCCTTGGAAGCCCATTGGCGCTCTCTTGTCATAGTCTTTTTTTCCTCTCATACCTTGAAAACCCATCAATGCTCTCTTATCCAAACTCGAAGGTTCCATGTAGTAATCCATATAATTTTCAAAAGTGTCTTTTTTGCCTCTCATGCCCTAAAGCGATAATTAATACGATCAAGACCATTTCTCCAAATATTGTTATACTCACATTTATTAGAAATAGATTATTCATTTCGTGTATTATAAGCATATATTGTTTTGTTCTCCACTTATTGAAATATATATATAGAGATTTTCCAAATCTAATCAAGCAGCACACCTGAAAACCCATGACCGCACGTTTCTCGAGTTCTTCAAGCAGCGCTTTCTTGCCTCTCATTCCTTGAAATCCCATGGGAGCCCTCTTCTCCCAATCCGCCGGAAGTTCTTCTTTGCTGCTGCGTGCATCTTGGAAATTCATTTCAAAAAGTCTCTTTTCGTAACCTTGCGGATAGCTATAAGTGTACGGCTTTTTCCCCCATGTGTCGTGAAAGCTTATCACAGCCTTCTTTTCAATTTCTCTCAATATCTGCTTGTGCAAATTTCATTGATATTTGGTTAAATAAACATGTAGTAGAAAACATAGATATATAAAAAGTAAACGCACAAACACAATTTAAACAATTTTAAACTCGCCAATGCAAAATTGTTTAAATTATTTAGTATTTACCTCTTCCAGTGATTTTTTTCCCCTCATCCCTTGAAATCCCATAGGTGCTCTTTTCTTATAATCTTCACGAACGTATGAATCCTCGAAATCGGGCATGAAATAATCCTTTTTTCCTCTCATACCTTGAAACCCCATCGGTACTCGTTTTTCGAATTCGTCGTGTAAGAAAAGATTGTTTTCGACATCATTTAAACCATCTTTATCTTGCGTAGTCTGTAATTTATCACGCAATGAGCTTTTTTTTTTAATAGTTGGAAAGAATATAAAGTCGAACTTCTCAACAGTTACTTTCTTTTTTTCTTTGTCGTGCGCAGTTTCTCTCACCTAACAGTAAGTCCACTCAAAGATGCGCAGACAAATTGCTTCTCTATAAGTGGAGATAATAAGCGAGGCGTAACTGTTGAGGTTCTTTTCTTTTAAGCTTAGTGTTGGGAGGTTCGATTGTAAAACTATAAAAGTTTCTCTCTTTTCTCTTTCTCTTCTTCTATTTCTCAATCGTTTGACCAAATTAATTTTAATAAGAAATATCTGACCTGAACATTCAATAAGTCCGTTTTAGAAAGCTCATCACGTTCCGAAGACACAGATAGATCCTTTTTCCCCCGCATTCCCTGAAATCCCATGGGCGCCCGTTTCGCGGACGCTGCATCATTGGGAGACGATTCTTCCGCAAACGATGAAGTAATCAAGATCGCTAGTAAAAGCAGAGAACAGATAAGCATTCTGAAACACATAGAAAAATATATAATCAGTATGTATATAAAAATTCTCGAATTTGTCATGTAGAAAATATTTTCTTAGAAAACGTTCTATTCTTTATTTGTTGCGTTATTTTACTTCAACTTACAAGTATTTGACGTATTTACAATTGAGAATCTATCAAACACTTAATGTGACAATATATGTCAATCTATATCAGCATTGTTCCTACGTTGTAACGAAAGTCAGGCTATATCAGGCTGAACTAATTTATCGAGCGTGACGTAACAACATTTGATTGTTCACCAGGATCCTAGACGAGACTAACGATCGGTTAGATATAGCCGTCAGGTACTCAAATGATGTCAGTTCTAACCACACGCTCGCTCTTCATTAGAGCTCGAAGCAATACAACACGGCAAAGAAACGAATGTAGGTAGATGCGTACAGGTAATAAAATTAAGTTTACTCAGTCAGCGTAAACTTATAATGTGTAAAATAATATATAAATGATTCTTTCCGAAGTATTTATAAATAAATTATTTACAAATAAACATGAGTATCATAAGTAATTAAAAATTTTTGGTCAACATCGCAGATAAGTTATTTAGCGTATGTGTTCAACACGCGCGTAAAAATAAATTTGTGTTGTTGCAGAAAATAAATAATATGAAGAGTGTAAAGCGCGCTTTTTAATATATTGTAATATATTATATTATATATGACAAGAATTTATCACTGAAAGTTCTTTTATATTGTGAAAAGATAATATATGTATATGCGCAAAGCGAAAAAAAATAAGAGTGCTGGATTTCCGCAATATCAGAAGAAATTCTACGTGTTGCATTAAAGAAGTCAATCTCAAGAGATGTGTATGAGACATTGAGAATGAGTAGTAAATCGAGGCTCTTAAAGATAGCTGATTAATTTGAGAAAAATGTATATCATCTCTTTGAAATAATTGAATATTTTTCTGGCCATATTTAAAGAATGTGAAATTAAAAGTACTCTTGCAAATACAGGAAGAAATGACGCTCATGTAATTCCCTTCTTGTTGCTCCGCTCTTCGGCGGATTATTCAATTTTACACCGGTTTAAAAGTGCCGTTACTCCTCAAAGGCAGAAGCTATAATTAGCGAATGAAAGGATAAAGGCTTGTTCTCTCTCTGTCTTTCTCTCTCTCTCTCTTTTCTGGAAGCATCTTTTGTCGCGGCAAGACCAAAGAAATATCAATAAACGGCTATCGAAGAAACAATAAAGATATATTTCTGTATAAAATCGGACACAAAGAGTTTCAATTTCTCAGAATAAAATGAGTAAACTGTTTTAAAAATTTTGCAGGAATTTGTTTTACAATTCTCTCTTTCTTCCGATACATTTAAGATTGAGTGAAAATATTTAAATTCATTAACTACTATTTGTTCTTTCTAAAGAGTTAAATATTCAATCTTGATAATATTAGATTTTTTTTTAATTAAATTATATGCAAATTATTCTGTTTGAGAGCTTTTGAATAACTCTCTTTATAAATTTTCTCTTAAAGAGAAGAGAACTCTATATGTTCACTTATATACGCGACACGTATGTCTTATGTTGCGACATGTGCAACAGACTTGACTACTACCACTACATGTAACATATCGTAAAAGCCATTGCAACTGGAAGAGAGACGTTATGTTTTGCTATTATTTTTTATTTCCTTGCATAAATCCGCGTATTATTTGCCGTCGTATGTGCAAAACATAGATCAATTTTATTTTAATACGTTACTTCAACGTGATTTAATATCGTGCATAGACACGTGGAATGTACCAACAAATAATATCTACCTTCTTACATATATACATATACTTCTCCGACATATATAAACAAAAAATCTCAATAGTCTAATTTAATATTTATTATCGCAATTCAATTCAAGTAATTATTTTTGACTTGTACGGACCACTTCCGATTACGCTCCTTGAGCTTGGCCTGTCTTGCGGTCAAGAAAAAATAGAACATTCAATTCACAAAATGCAAGTTTGTAGACGAGTTTCAATAGTGCAAAGCGATTCACATTACGTACTACACCACTTTGAGGAGATAAATACACCTTCATGGTCAACGGAAGGGTTTTCTTCTTCTTTCCGAGTGATTTTCTCTCATTGCGATTTCTTTTCAAGCATTGTTTAGGTTCATCTCGGATCTTTTATCGATCTCGCTTTTTTATAAAAGTTCACCGTTCAAGTAAACCCTTGTTCTTCGCGTACAGACACCGACTATATAGAGAGCCGACCGATATATATTAGATCTCTCTCTGCGCTGGTACGTGATACAAACATTGATGTTCAACATGGTTTAAAAATCAATAGTTTTAAAGCAAGCTTCTCCGCATGTTTCATTTGTATGGTTAAACTTTCGTGTTTGAAGCCTGATAATATTTAATTTACGATATGGGTCACAGTTTTAATCTCTCTCTCTCTCTCTCTCTCTCTTTAGAAGTGCGTAATTAAACTTCTTTTATTGCGAAAAATACTCAATTTAATTAAAGTAAATGTTTAATTTAATCTCAGAATTTATGTATTTAAGTGTCGCTGCTAAAAAAATGAGAACTTTGGGAGGTCTCGATTCTCGACTTAAAAAAAATGACAGAGAACAAGCTCGCTAAGAACAATTATACGAATGATCGGCTAAGAACGATTATACGAATAACGGCTTCGCATCACTCATCAACGCTCTCACGTATTCGCCATCTTTTCCATCCTCTTTTCTGTCTCTCTCTCGATGCCGTACCGTTTCTTTCCTCATCTTTTCTACCTGAAGCGACACGTTCCTAGTGTCTCATGCCCCTTCGTCGAGCTAGAATTCTCGCTCCGTTTACTTTGCACGACGAAGAGGCTGACCTCGACAGTTTACAACGTGCAGGCATTAATATGTCTACGTTGAGGTATCTGATGTGTTTTTTTACGTGATACACGGATTCTTACGATCGACACTTGCAAATACATCATTCTGTTTCTTTTTTTATTATAGTAAAGAATGTCTTGATAAAATTTTTTTTTATTAAAATAAGAGATAATATATAATTTATATTTTAAACATAATATATAAAAATATTATTACTGAGGTTTTGACAAGACTGTTAAGTCATAGAATGTTCAATATCAATTAGCATCTTCAGTTTTTCTAAAGATTCTAATTTTTCACTTAAATCAGTTAATTATTGTGAAAACGTTTTACTTACAAGAGAACCTTCAGAGATGTTCTCCTCCGATTTGGACGAGTTTTATACATATTGTAGGTGGACCCTCCCACTACATCGTGGTGCAATAATAGGACGCAAGCGTTCTCGAGAAAAACGCGTTTAAAATTTTTCGTGCGCGTAATATACCGTTAAGTTAGAATAGTTTGACAGCTAATTGTTAGCAAAACAATTTTAATTTTTAACAGGCCGAGTAGTAACTTTCAATTGTAAAAATCGCACTTAGTAAGAAACAGTTTTACAACTCTAATTGCAAATATCGAATAAAACGCAATATCTCTTGATATTGTTTTATTATTTTTATTTATATATGAGCTCTTACGATGTTTTTTCTATTATTTCATTAATTTAATGTTTTGGAATATTGCAATATAGTCGGAAGCAATATAAAGTCTCCGAACGACAAATTTATATTATCAAAATATTAGGAGGTTTGGAAGATGTCGAGCCTCATATCAAGCAAACGCGAAGCAAGATCTTTCGACGCTCGTCTGTACATGTATGTACATGTGTCACGAATGTAAACGCAATTCGAGCAAATGCGTATTTCCAGATTACCATCGAATACCAATGAGCACCTAAACGAAAATCAAATCTTCAAAATCTAACGTGAAAGTTAAGTTTCCTTAGTAAACTTAACAAAGTACATAGTGTTACGCTAAGATGCTCTTTCGTACACTTTAAAATTACTATACATAAAAAAAGTTTCTATACATATTTTCTAAAAATCTTAATAGATTTTCTCTATATATATTTATTTATTAATAAAATATAATCAGATTAATATCTATCTATTAATATTATATTCAGAAATGATAAATTTCTGAAATTATATATAAACATTAAATACACTGATATTTTTATGTAATTGTTTTTACAATAAATAGTTTTTATTTACTTACATTCGCGATACGTGATTAAATATAAAATTAAACAAGATAAGAGATCATATAAAACTTCTTATAAAGTTGATGAATTATACGGTACAAAATATTTGAAGACATACTGTCACCTCTACAGCACGGGTATTCGGGTAATCCGCTTTTCGTTCATGAATATGAATGGAATGTTTTATGCAAACTCTACTGTGATGTAAACAATTGCCGCGTGAGATGACGCAAACGAATAATTAACAAATTAACGGAAGACTTCAGCCGTTTAATTGTAATTGTATGCATTCCCGGATATTTGAAGTATTTTCTCTAAACAATGTTTGTTCTCCAAAAAACGAAAAGTAATATAATTGTATGCGTATAATTGTCATTTATTTTAATCGCGTCTCTACACACAGAAATAAAACGTCAAACTAATCGTGCGACATCGAATAAAGCTCCAACTAAGTTTCGCATCTCGGCGTTGATTTGTTGGTTCGCAAAATCAGGTGATCATGGTTACTCGTTTCCCCCGCACGTATCTCGCAGCTCGCAATCAATTTTACACCACTTTTTTGGAATTTTCACTTCTCATTGTCAGAATTAAGTATGATCTTTTCCGTGCTATCTGTCCTGCTACTTGCTCTCTCTACACATATTGTAACTAATTATTTTAAAATACTAGCATTATCATTCGAATAAACGATCGAGCAATAATTTATTTATTTATGTTATTCGTCAAGTAAAGATTATAAATATTTATTGGAGAACAAATTAGGGAGCATTGTTAACATTGTTAACAATTCTATTTTAAACCGTAAAAGGCGTTAGATTGTAATATATTGAACTTAAGCTATTGTGTAGTTTCATGTCTGATAGATCGATGTTTATTTTCAGGGAACTGCGTGTTAGATATGTGGCATAAAAAAATTACAATTGAATTAAAATAAACGCTTGTCAAGAGACTTGGTACACAGCTATTGTGAACATTAATAGCCAGTAAATAATAATAGTTGTGATTAATACTGTAAAACTCTAGCACTTTAGTATATATAATAGAGAGTAATGAGAGAAAGTATGTATAATAATAATAATAATAATAAACTGATTTTGAATAATTAAGTGAGGTAATAATAAAGACGATGTAAGGTTATGCGCTATCGGGAACTCATCGGTTCAGAAATTAGCATTTTAGATTGGAAATATCGTGGCTACATGACATATATTGGCTGGTCAGAGATAGGTATTTCTTTGTTTACTTAGTAAGTATAGCTAGTGTAAAATATTGTAAAACGTTATCACTTATTATCTTCATGAAGTAGTCTTAACATCGATAACAAAACTAATATCGATAAGCACTCAAGTATATGTATGTAGAATATATTTTGTTTAATTTTTTATTTTTTCGTCAAATTTTTTGTGCGCACATACGTAATATGGTTAAGTTCGTGGCCTCTTCGCCATTTGGTATTCACAAGGCACGAGGACGAACGGCCATGAATTATTTAAGCTCACACATATCCAAGTAAAATGATATCTACATAATTTTATATAACATATAAATCGTTTTATAAATTCAATTTTATTCGTTGCATAATTAAGTAAAAAGTAGTAAAGATAATCTATGTTTCCAGCGGTCCGACTAAAGCTGGCAAATCCAGTTATACGTCAAGACCGTTATTAAGAGTGAATCCCAATATTTTCAGTAAAGATGATAAAGATATTAAAACAGTGAAAAATCTAGGAGAAGATAAAGATGTGAACAAATACAAGAACGATTTAAAGGTTACTCCGATTGCTGTATCTTCTTCGTCATTTTCTTTTCAGTATATCGTGTTATTATATATTCCCAACTTTAATAGAACGATATAATCAAAGCTTTTTTCTCCAAAAAAATATAATAAAAAAATATAATAATAGATTTAAATTTTAATCAAGATAATCCTTTGTTAAAATAAAATTAAATAAAATCAGATACAAATTAATAACAGAAATTAACGAACTGTCTATTATTCATAATTTAATGCGCGTGTTAAAAATAAAATCAATATATTCTCAAGTAGACATTAATATTGCTCATTAGCTCTTGCTCATTAACTCTTCAGTAAGAAACAGTAGAAAAGTTTTTTTGTTTATCAAGAACACACATTTTCGTGTAGCTTTGTCGGTTGTAATATGGTTGCGTAAAAGTTTGTTGACGGCTGGCTTCAAGTTTTAACGACAACCGAGCAATCGATAGAAAGACTGTCGGGAAAACTCGATAAATAGAATTCCTACGACACAGTACATCGCTGTTGATGTGTCGCGATTTTGCACGATGTGACAGCGCACTCAACGTGCACAATAAAAAGTCTTTAAACTTCCGAATCCAATGACGTTCGAGATATTATTATTCAAAATTGTAAAAATGAAAAAACTATACGGAATCTGTTTACTGTAGACTTCCTTCTTATAATGAAAACTAAACAAACTTGGTGCGCTCTGTATTTCGATAATCGCGTTATTACGACGCGAAGAATGAAATCCCCTCGAAAATAAAATAAGAGAAAATTTCCCTGTACCTAGATATTTTTTAAGCATTAATTAATTCGATAAAAAATTTGAAAAAGAATGGAGAACTTTTTGTAATTTTTATGTTATTTTTTTATCAATATATTTTTATCAATATATGATAATATTTACTAGTTAATTTTTGTAACATAATGCGATGTGCAGAGCACGAAGAGCGATTATTGGAAGGACGTGTTTCGCAATCAATGGTTGTTAGCATTGCAAGGAATTGCAATAATCATCGTAATCTTTACGATAGGCACATGGATGGGACAAGAGTGTAAAGACAACGTCGTTAATGACGTTCCGGTATTAGTAGAATCGTGGCGTTCAGCAATCGAACAATTGAAAGAAACCATTCTTGATGTAGGACCGAAATTACGGTATTATTATAAAACTATAATTGTAAATTCTAACGTTTTTAAACATTTTACTTATATTTATCAAAGCTATAATATGATTTTGCAATAATATGTAAATTAAATATGTAAGTAATATGTAAGTTCTCTATTAACTATATATACATTACAGTAATTATTATAATTTATTTCATACATAGATCATATTATAACATTGAAGAGGATTTTTATCAAAAAAGAAAACCAAGTATTTTAAGGAGATATCGCTTTCTTTGTAACTGATATTAATTGAAAAATAGCTAAGTAAAGCTTTTTTTCATTTCATTTACACACATTGAAAAATGAAAACATTTTCTAAAATCGACAAAATAAAATAAATATACCAAATCGATAAATTAAATAAATCTTTTGTATCATCAATATCCTTTAATTTTCCTACAAAATAAGTTTGTTGCATAAAGCATTTTTAATAAACTCGATTAATATAAATGCTACTCGAGAAATAAAATACATGGCGATGTATCGCTCAAACGTTAATGGAAATTGGTGATTTAGCATTACTTTTTATATGACATATACCAGACATGCGAGACGCGGCTGACGTAAATGACGTTTATTTGCATTTATGTATTATGTATTTATAACTCAAACTTGCTTTTATTAATTGTAAAACCGCATGAAAAGCGAGTTACACAAACTGTAGTTAGGTTCTACACAGTAGTACTTTCAAAAGCAGAGCACATGTTATAAAAATTACTGTACAAAGACACTATTAAAAAAAAAATGTCTATTATACACTCTTTTCTCGTTACTTTTGTTAGTATTAATCAGTGAAATATTGCAGTCAACATCTCTTTATCAAAGTTGTATTTTTTTAATAAGACAAAAAGAGAAAGAAATTTATAGAAATAAATTTATACGAATATGGCTTTTATACAAATTACTTTTAAAATAAATATTTGTATTAATTTATATATTTTTCTCGAATTATTATATATAGTTCGCATCTTTCTATACGGTACTTTTTTCTCTGGCTATTGTTACATAAAAATAAAGCGATACGGACTGAAGTCACATTATACTGGGAATATCATTGCAGAATATTTGAATCATAAGCGAATGGTTTAGTTTTTATTCATGTCGCGTGTGTCACGTAAATAGTCAAGATTGAAATTTCACTTTTGCATTTCAAATCAGAGGTTTAATCTGTTATTATGTATATTACCACATAATAGCAGATACATTCTTACACCGTGTATGCAGAACATCTCGATACAATCTGAATTTGTTTTTCATATGTAAATTTATATATAAATTGCGCATACATCGATCAGTATCGATGTTTACACGATTAAAAAAAACCTAGATTCAAAAATGATCAAAAAGGGATTTTTTTTTAACCTTACGCTGTCACAGATCTTTGAGTTTTACAAACAACCGACATCTCAGCTGATATGTCGATAAGACACAGTTGAATTTAAATTACGATTTGATGAAACATGATGTTTCTCGCTTCGTTATTTGATAAATTTTTTAATTCGCGTTGCTACATCGATATTACATTCTGATTCCGCAGCGTAATTTTCTCCACTTTATCAAAGTGTTATTTTAAATATAAATAATGTCAAAAAATGGAAAAATAGATCAATCCTCCTATAATAAAGATCACGAAAATGTTCATTGGTTGAAAAGTTACAAAGAGCACTGCAAAACCGATGATCTCAAAAGTCTCAAGAACAAAGATATATTAAATTACATCAAGGACATCAAAGAAAAGTGTCGCCTCGAGGTAAGCAGCGGCGATGAAGATTATGCCGGCACAAAAAGATCCAGTGAATGCAGCGTAAGATTTTTAGATACAAAATTTAAACCATCTCGGAAAGAAAAATCCAAAATACTTTCAAAGAGAAATAAAAATGCAGTTTCTCGAGAGAAAAGAATAAAACGATCTTCCACTCGTTTCAAAAATTCTTGTAATTGCTGCTCCTCGCGAAAATCTAGTTTATGCAAAAAACACGTTCTTACTAATAAAGAGAATTCTGAAATGAAGGTAAATACTTTTGTTAAATCTATCCGTCATTATCCGGTCTCATCAAGCAAACAAAATTCTCAAAAATACGAATCTTCACCGAAATTCTACGGTTCGTATTCTCGAAGAAACCACAAAATGTGGCCATCAGTGATCAAAAGAACTAGTTTTGAAGTCGTTCAAAACGCCATTCCTGATTCTACAGTTAACGAGTCACAAAGTACTAACAGAAAATCCGCAACAAATGTTCGCACATCGAAATCATTGCACAGAAGACGACTCGGCAATTCCACTTACACAAGTATTTACTCAAACATCACGTGTGCCGAAAAGCAACGAAGAGATCCTTATTATCGCGTCTACAAGCGAGCAAAAGATACTCAGACGATAGAAAGATTAGAGAGTGACATTAGCGACTTCACGGCGCAACAGCCACTTGATGAGTTTCATTCTGACAGAGATACGACTGATAAATTAGCGCACTCTTACCTGACAACTTCAAGAAAGAAAAGATATAAAGAGTATCCTTATATCTTCCGGTATCGTTATCCTGTAAGGAGATCTGGGCAACCGACTTCTTGGGATCCGAGCTCGCGATCCAACAGATTGTCAGCGTGGCCGCTTGAAATTAGTTCGCAAGAACGAGCCTTGCAACTACGAGGGAAAGTAGGATTTCCACTTCGAGCATCCAGTCCTATTATTGGAACATCGATCAATAGAAGTTATCGACGAACACGAGAAGAACCAAATAGGTACAAGACCGACATCAACCAACGGCGAGAGCACATTTCGGGGATACGTGGTCCGTCATATTATATTAAGCCGAGAACAACCGACAGATTGTACAAAATGACACGCGAAAGTAGCTGCTTCAAAGATATCGGACGGGACGAGATAGAGTGCTCGGAGAAGTGTTGCTGCTGTTTGGAAAACGTGAACGAGCTTCTTCAGCGTAATTACCCGCCGCAACACGAGAGCGGCAAATGTCGTGAGGTTCGAATAGGCAAATTAATCAGTTACGCCGATCGAGAAACTGAAGAAGCTCGACTGTCCAAGCCGAAACAGTCGCGCAACAACGACGAAGCAGCGTCTGACTTCGATTTATTGGAAGGAAATTCGCGCGGTAAGACTGTGACGTATGACAAGTCGGCGTTCGACAGATCCGACGGAGCAAAGAATTGCAACGATAAGATCGAAGATTCGGAGCCGTGCGTATCACTTCCAGATGATCGAGCGTATCGAGAGCGCCGTTTAAACGACGAATTTAACAACCGTCTGAGAGAAGAGCAGGAATCGCGAGAAAAAATTAGCAGAGGCGAACTTTCCCGTAAGATAAAAACTTCCGAAAAGCTTGCGTTAAGGAATTCCTCGAGATACGACGTCGCGGAATTAATGTGCAACTGCAGGGAACCGTTCCACGACTTCCCAGCATGTCTCGCCGGTTCTTGCACCTGCATCAAAAATAACGAGGACGCTGAAAAAGATGACAGCGATTCGTGGATATCTACGGTTTGCTCTTGCTGCTGCTGCTGCTGTTGCTCGTCATCAGGTTCTTCTTACGGTGAAAAAGATCCCGTGAAGAAACTCGAGTCTTTTTGTGAGAAAGTAAAGGCAATGAATCAAGATATGTTTGATAAGCCGTTGACTTATTACGACGCAGCGAGAACCAACACGCAGCGATATTACGACGGTGGCAATCGACGAAATCAATCGGCGATCGACAATCGAACAGCGGGCCAAAGATCGTTCGAGAGAAAATGGTTAGAGAATCCTCTTTGTCGGAGGATCGGAAGACCGAAATACGATAGGACCAAATTGGAAAAGATTCTGATTTATCCGCCGCGAGGTGAAACCGGACTGCCTTTAACGCTTTACAAAAAGTCATCGAATATAAATTGCCGGGTTAAAGGTGAAGCAAACGCCGGCTTTCGTTACAGCGTGACATACGTGCAAAAGTTCGTGAGTCCGTTATGGACGCCTGATCTGCCGTCGGAAGTCCCTTCGCAAGAAATAGACGAAGAATGCGATTGTTCTGCTGATTACGGTTGAGTTAGCAATCGATTGGTTCGATTATGTTCTATCAGAAATGAATTTATTTTCGAGATGTATAGCGACATAGCACTTGCATTGTTACTATATTGCCTGATAAATGTGCTTTCGCGCTTCTCATAAAGTTTAGAATCGTCGTAGGAATGATTTTGATAGTCATAATCGATTATACGCTCCATCATTAGCAGTTGCACGTGAGTTTGTAGAGATAATTATAGTTTTATTTTCTTCTTCTTAACTACAACTTTTAGAATTTTTTTGTGCCTGTAATATTAAAAGCACTTTTTAATTAAACAGTTTTAACAATAAAATGTCAAATCTTTTACGATAAATGTTCTAACAAATTTATTGTCATGTGTAAAAAATAAATCGTGCTCGATTAAATAATGCCGCTAATTAATGTCATTTTGTCATTATCGATAATTACACTTCGTAATATTCATTGCCGTTTGTCGTCAAGTGTTTTCCAATATACCTGAATAACGGCTTCATAAAATAAGCTCAATATTCCAAGCGTTTTCTGCATTTACTCGGTTTTTATTCAAAGTTAAGCAGAAGATAAAAAATATGCCGATAAAATGCAAACAAATTGACATTGTAATCGTAACTATATTATTATATTACGCATACGAAATAGTGTGGTAAAACCGAGTTAAAAAAAGTGATGATGTCGACACGTTAGTTGTCGATCATTTTTCAAATATCTAGTTATATTTGTTGAAGAAAATTATATATTTTTAATTTATATATTTTTAATTAAATATTTTTTATATATTTTCTATTTATTTTTATATTTAAAAACAGGAATCTTCGTATAATATATGCGCTTAACAAAACGCAATTGCTTCATAATTATAGAATCTGTTTTACAATAATTTTATAGATTTAAAAGAAAACAAATATAATTTTTCAAACATATATATGCAAACAATTAATACGCGTATGAAACTTTCATACTTTTTCTGTACTTTTTGTACAAAGTGAGATATACACCGAAAATTTATTTGTCAAGTTTACAATATTTTTTTGCAAGGCATTACCCACGCAAATTCTTGGCGCTATCGTTCTGGATGAATAAGTAGATTTTAACAGCATCCTACGCGCACGCGTCCCAAAATGAAATGAAATTTACTTATGCAGTATTAATAAAGGCTAGCGACATACCATTTGTGAAAAGTTCGAACAAATCAAGCTTTTTCACTGGATGAATATCTCAAAATAACTTTTCCTATTTACTCACCACGCTTGTGAAAATAGTACAATGTTTTTTAATACAATTACAATTATTTATACAATTTGTTTTAAACTTCTTTATCTCGACAGATTATTGTACCTTACGAATAATAAATATATTGTCTGGACTCGATAAACATTATTACCTCTCGTCAATGTAAATTAAAATTTTATGTATCTTGTAATATATACAAGTATACAAGATGCATGTAAACGTGTTGGTTGTATCGCACAGGTACACAGGTGTTTTCACAAAAATCGACTTACAGGAACATTAGCGTAGGACGAACTCTCCAGAGACAGATCTCGAGCTCTGCTATTACTTCTACATCTAGTAAATGTTTAATTTTGGAAAACACCGAGATAAAAATCCTTTTTTTTGAGAATGCACAGTAGTTTATACAAAAAATATATATGTATCTATACATATATTTATACAAAAAAACATAAAAAACATTTTAGTATACAAATAAATAACTTTTTAAATAATTACTGAATTCTTTTTTACATTCTTTTTAATATTATTTTCGCATTTGTTTTTGTGTTCTTGTTGCATCGATATTTTTTACAGATGGAGTTGTTCGAACGTATTCACGTGAAAACTAGTTTCCTTTGACAATTTCGTCGAGCGTGACTTACCACAGCAACAGCATAAGCTACTTTGAGAATTGTTTCTCGTCGCCGTTTGAAAAAGAGAATTTGCATGCGTTGATTTTCAGACGCGAATATTTTGTTTATGTATGTGTGTATGTATGTGATGTTCAATTTTGTAGTTCTTTCTTTTCTCTCGTCCCTATTATTATTCCGCATATGAAACGATTTTGTGAAAGAAATATCGAAGCAAAGCTAACGGCGACTGGCATAAAAAGAGTTAAGTCTTTAATAAGGTTGCGTCGAGCAATTTTCATCCATTGGTCGATAAATGAATGAACACTGCTTTTATGTACTTAGTTTTCAACCTTTTAAAGATGATCCATAAACAAGAAAATTTGACCAGTTTTTCTCAAACTATAAATTACACACGATGTTTGTTTTGTTATTATCCTACGTTTTGTAATAATTATTTTGAAATATTTAATTCTATTAACATTAACGAAATAATATATCATTCCTGAAACACATTTCAAATTGGTAACTTTAAATATAAATTCACGTCACGTCGCAAATAATTAAATTCCTGCAATTATATGTCCGCCATGTTGCATGCTACAATTGCCTCGAAACTAGAGAAAAAGGTGTTCCATGATAAAATCGACAGTGATAAATACACGACGGTGCATCTCGCATAAAAAAAAATAAAAAAAAAATAAAAAAAAAATAGTGGATTGATCGAGTTGCTCGCGTCTGGTACGTCTATATTTTTTTAGTGTGTTCTTTAATATATAGAACCACGTATTTGTACCTTCCATTTTACAAAGAGAAGAAGGAAATAAAAATACATAACTGTCGCATAAATAATTCTCTTAAAAAATTTACACAATTCTGCAGTAACAATATTTTTATTATCACCATCGAAATATTTTTTAGACAACGTCGAATATTTTTAATGATAAATATAAATATGCCTCAGCTTACATTGTTATTTTTTTCCATTGGAGCGTGTACTGAGAAAACATTTTCTTTTGATTATATGAATATCTATAAATATTGAAAATAATGGAAAGACATACAGAACGTTTCTGCGGAATATATATATATATATATATATATGTATGTGTATATGTCTATATATACATGTATATCTAGCGTGTGATTCTTTATCTTATATATATATTGTGTGTGATATATATTTCTGCAGAAGATTATACATATATGGAGAATGTCATAAATTCTTTATAGGTACTTGCGTCTACAGATCGTTTAAAATAGTTTTTTAATTTTGTTAAAAAAAGTTTTTTGACCTCTTCGCAAATTTTTGTTTTCTAATATTCTTGTTTGATATTTTTGTTAAATAATAAATAAAATTTTACATATATTTGTGTGAGATGAAATTCGAATAAACTTGATGCCTTGTATATAGTGTATGTATATAGTGTTATTCATGTTCTTTATTGCAAAAGACTGTTTGCACTCGATACATTTTTTTTTATTTTATCGTGAATGCGCTTTTGCAGTTTTCCCGTCGATAATAATTTAGTATTTTAGTACAAAGTTTTTCGTACGAGTTTTTGCTTTCAATTTATATATACACAATGCCTCTTCACATGATATCAACGTTCACGTATGCGTTTATCTTTTTATCTCGCAATCTTAGCACATATATGTATGTTTCTTTTACTTTTTTGTTTCCTTATAAACAAAAAAGAAAGAAGATGATATTTATATTAGTAAATAGTAGAGAGAACGAAAGAAAAAAATATTAATATACTCAAGAAGAGAGTATTTTTTATTTTTTAATGAAATATACGTCAAGTGAGGAACTGCAAATCACTAAATTGATGAATACGTACGTCACGTCGTAAACTTTCCGATAAAAAAAATCCAATTATCGGCAGGATGGAACATAAAGAGAGCAGAAATATACAGAATGAGATAATTCAGAAATAAAATAGCAGAAAATAGCTACATGATCATACAATATTTGTTTAAATTTTGACAAACCAAGAGAGAGCAACCGCAAGATCAACTGCACATAATAAAAGCTACAAGAGAAACTAAGGATAAAAAACTGAACTTTTGCTTCATGGAACTAAGAAAGTAAAACTATCTTTAAAACTGTCTTCTTGTATTTTACTGAATATATCGAAATGAAACACTATCTCTCCTAAAAATTTATTCGTAATAGAAGAGAAATTATTATTAAAGCCTAGCACAAAGAAAGATTAAATTTTAAAAGCAAATTACAAATCTTTTTTTGTGTTTTATATTTTACTTTATCGAAACATTTGTTTTTAATTTTTTTTTAAACAAAATAATAAAATCTCACATTGACAATTATAACTATGAAATCTTATACAGATATCATACAGTAGGTGTAATGATAAAAACATTATGTGTGGAGAAGTGTATAAATAGACCTCAACAATATTGGGCTACAACGAGGGATTATCTTTGAACATGGTTAACTAGTTTCAGATTGCGTTCACCCGCATTATGTAAAGGTGAAAGTGTACTGTCATATGATATCACATAACGGACCATGTCAGCCTGTTATGACATTTGCACTCTATCGATATACATGTATATATATATATATATATATATATATATATATATATATATATATATATA
>QVOB01005785.1:0-51158 GCA_014839585.1 Pseudomyrmex concolor
ACTCATTCTCATTATTGTTTTCTTAATTAATATTATAACAGAAACAATACGATAATCTTTTTTCTATATGCATTATATGTACCTATGTATATGTAATTAATTTTTTGTTACGAAAAAAAATAAAATTTTATCTATTGTCTAAAAGTAAAGAAAGACGCAAACTGTTAATATTTTAAAATCAACATATAAGTAATTACAGTTCTCATTAATTATGTTATTGTACATTATTTATTTTTATTATAATATAATGTTTTTCTTTTTATATCGTGTTAGAAAAATACTTAATCTCAAGTTGTATGAAAGTAATTTTTTAACTTTTAGATGTAATATGAAATTGTTCAGTTTACACATAAATGTTTGTAAAAATATCTTGACAAATACTACAAATTATTATATTTTGTAAATAAATATTTTGTAAATAAAAATTATACTTTTTATTTATCAATAAAAGTAAAATATAGTGCTGTTACAACGCAATATTTTAATTTTCTTTTCTCAATCAATTATTCTATAACTGTGCCTGACAGGCTCTACCATCTTAACCTTAACCTTCCATCACACGGCTGAATTACGCCATGAAGCCAAACCACTGCTGTTCTGTGTGCATTTATATGCAGTTATGACCCACTATCCTACTCATCTGTAAACGTCTTATGTTAACTCGATAACTATGTTGGAATTAATCATAACCATTATATTTAATTGTATAAAAAGCTTTACTCGAACATTTAATTGTAATTAAATGTTCGAGTAAAGCTTATAAAATTTAGCTTATTTAATGTTAAGTATTTTAAGAGTCTTTTTAAAACTATTATAATAAATATTTTCAAATATGTGCAATTAAAAAGAGACAATTTTAGTTAAAAAAAAATACTTAAAAATGTTCACGTAAAAAACTTATAGTTTTTATTTATTCTATTTTCGAAATATGCATATCTAAACTCTGGAGCACAACTCCAGATATTTCTTGAGTTCAAAGTACATATATTGTGACGATCTAAAACAAGAACAACCTCTGTACTTTTTCTATTCAAAATATCAGGACCAGGCTCGGAAAAGCTTGGCCAAGTTCATGAAAAAGCATACTGTGTTGGAATACTTAAAGTTATATTCGATCTTGAGATACAGTGATTTATATGCAGATTCCGTTCTCGAAGTTTTCTGATATCGCGACGCTTTGACACGTATGAACAAGATTTAAAAGTTTGACTGTATGTACTTAGCAGTCGTCGCTTTTCGACTGTTGTAGGTTTCCTATCATGGGACAAGGACAGTTGTCACGTAGATTTGGAGAAAGAATTGTTGGCCTTAGTAGCACAAGCCCCCGAAGGCGAAGAAGCCAGAAATGGTAATTGTAATTTATAATAAGCATTTTACTCTGTTTATGATATCTTTATGATATAATTATAATTTATTATTATCATAGCTTATTTTAAATAATTACTAAATAATTATTTGGGATTTTTATAGGCGAAAGGTTGATTCAATATGCCACCGAGAATCTCGTAACGGAAGTTCTCATTCACCCGCAGACGAATACGTTGTTACAATGTATTCGCAATCTTCTTGCAAGCTTCACGAAACATCGGCACATCATACACGCTGGATACACATTCGGTGGCAATGGTTCCTGGATATTGCAGGTGCTTATACATTACTGCATGTTACGTATTTGAATGGAAATCTCCGAAAAAATCCGTTAATGCAAAATTCTTAAAAATCTTACAATAAGAAACACGATTAATAAAATTCAAATAAAAATAATAACGCGATGAATATTGTTTTGTTTAGGATGGAACCTTCAGTCTCGCAGACTTTCTGGATGCATTCAGTGAACATGAAGTGCAAAGAGTCCTTCGTGCCTATGAGAATAGCGTAACCGTAGATATACATTGCGCGGGTGTTGGTGATTGGACAACAAGTCGTTTGTCGAAAGAGGTTTGTTGTAGGTGCGTATTATTGCGTTTCTCTACGGAAGCATTACAAATTTATCATGCAGCAAAAGCTTTTTTGCAAGGAAATACAGAAATACAATATTATTTTTACATGAAACACGTTAATATAATGATATTTTTTGAAATATAATTTTATTATTAAATATAAAAAAAATTTTCACATTTAGATCTCTTTTTAAAAATATGGCTTCTAAATATTTTGATATCTTTACTGTGTTTGATCTATAGATCTTGCAGAGTCAGGGTAAATCCTGACGATGTTCTCACAGCCGGCGTACCGGCAATCACGAGCTTTACGAATTACATCGGACAGTATCTTGTGCCGCAAACACTGGACCAGCTCATGGAACCGTCCGACGTTGTTGGAAACATTAGATTTAGCCATCCGACTTTATACGTCTTCCCCGGTGGGCAAGGTGACGCCGCGCTTTTTGGTATAAACGGCTTTAACATGCTCGTCGACGGCGGCTTCGCCAGGAAAGCCTGCTTCTGGGATTTCACCAGGCATCTCGATCGATTGGATGCTGTTCTAGTCACTAGGATAAATAATAGCAACATCGGCGGCATGTTCAGTGTCCTTTGTAAGAAGAAGGAGATGCATGTCTATCCTCAGATCGGCCATTTCTTCTGTAACTTAGTTGTAAGTAATTATTCTTATTTTTTGCAGAAATATGTTCTGTCTGTGTTAATATTTATATTAATAATAATAATAATAAAAATATTAGTTTCTAATAATATTATTAACATTTACATTTGCTGCACTGTAGGACACAAGTAGGTACATGTAATAAAAATTATACGCAATACAGGAAAGAAGACAATCAAATTCACCTGATGGCGATAAGGACATCGATCCCCTCATTGTTAATCTCGTCGACATCGGTCAAGAGATGGTACTGAATCTTCGGCACATCAACCTCCGTGCTCATCCTTGCTACAGGGATCCTGATCCAATCAATCTCTATCACAAAGTTGGCCATGGGACGTTGGATATGTACGTTCTTAGTCCGAGCAAAGACAGCCGCGAAGTGCGCGAGTTTCTGGCAAAATGGCACGCATCAGACTCAAAGCTGTTTGCTGGTTCTCACAAGAAAGATTCGAATAATCTCACATTCCCGATTCAAAATCTCGTATCGATATGCGCGCTTCTGGTGTGGCAGCCAGCCAACCCTGAGGACAATATCACGCGAATTCTTTTCCCCGGCAGCACGCCGCAACATAAAATTTTCGAAGGCTTCGACCGACTGAAACATTTGGACTTCCTGAAACATCCGGTATGTTCTGCAAAGACACTGTCGCCATCGACGTCTCTGGCGACGCTTAGAGACAAACCAGCCAAACAGAAGCTTCTCATCGAAAAAGAACCAAAGAGAATTTCAGAATCGAAGAAAGAGAAGAGAGAGCCGTCAGAATCAAAGGCTGTTCCTGTTAAGGCTACAGAAGAGGTTCCTAAAATTACTCCTCAGTCAACGCCGATTATTCCTCCGAGCAAACCTAAAGCCGAGATAAAAACAAAAAAAGTTGCAGAGAACAAGAAAATCGAGATCGAAGCGAAAGAAAGCAAAAAGATCGAGCTTGAGAAAGAGAGCAAGAAAATTGAAAAAGAACTGAAAGAAGTGAAAAAAGAGGCGAAGAAAGAACCGATTAAAACGGAGAAACGTGATGAAGATGTGAAAAAGATTGATTTAATCAAACAGGAATCTGATAAGAGCGCACCGAAGGAATCCAAGGAATCCAATGAAGAAGAGCGAAGCAATCACAAAGCCAAAACTCAGCGAGAAAAAAGCCAAACCTTCGGGCGCGGAGAAGAAGGATGTCATGAAGTCTTCCCCTACTACCCCAAAGAAAATAGTAAACGGCACTGTCGCGAAGACAGAGATATCGAAGACCGTGCCAAAGGCGAAACCGGCGACGAAAATCGTTCCAAGTCTTCCGGCTAAGAGCGCGAAAGAGGCTAACAACAGAAAAGTAGTGGAACAGAAAAAGTCCGAAGTCGAGAAATCCACCGTGAAGGAAACCGCGGCCACACCCGTTGTCAAGGTATCCGCAAAACCGAAACCGATGGACAGAAAACCGATCAGTCGTCGTACGAAACCAGTTAGTCCGAGTAAAGCACGTATGCCGGGCAGTCCGGCGAAATCTACTCGCAGCACACCGACCACTTCTGTGAAATCGGACAAAGACGGCGTCATTCGTAAAGCGAAGGGCGACAAAGGTACCACCGATTCATCTACGGTTTCTACTCCGTCTGGCATAGAAGCTGAGGTCATAAAGCCAATTGATAAAAGCTTAATTGAACAGTCCGAAGATATTTCATTGGATTCAATTGAAAGTAAAGTATTGGCCGATCTCAAAGAAGAGCGAGAAGTGGTCGAAGAAATTGAAGCCGTTCTACAAAAAGCGGAAATCGAGGAAACTCGAAAGAGCGATCGTTTCGAAGGAGACGACGAGATTACAGCCGAAGCTACTGACAAAAAAGAGGAGGATATCACGGAAGAGGATGTTACAGCCGAAATTGAGGATATACCGAAAAAAGAAAGTTCGAGGAAGGAAAGCCAGGAATTGACCGAAGAAGACGAGTATCTCATTGTAGAAAAAGAGGAAGTCTACACGGAGGACTCCGCTCAAAGCGGCGAAGGCGAACAAAAGCATGTACTTGACGAAGCCGAATCAGAAAAAGCAAAGATACTAAAAGATACGGAAGCAATGAAAGAAAAAGGCGAGAAAGAAGAACCCGAGAAGGAAAAGGATAAAAGTCCAGAAAAGAAAGTTGAACAGATCGCAGACAAAGACGAGAAAGAAAGTGCCGAACTGCCTCCGGAACACAAAAAACAGTTACAAGAAGAAGTTAAAGAAATAATAGCCTCCGCGACCGAAATCGTACAGAAAGCTGAAGAAAAAGATGATTCCGGCAAAAAAGACAGTGAAGAAATTACAAAAGAACCATCCAGTCTAAGTCCGGATAAATTGGACTCGTCGGAGAAAAAGACAACTGATACTGACATAAAACCGGACGTCGATCAGAAAGAACATATCCTTGAAAAGATGGAAGAATCTCAGGAACGAATTTCGACGATTGAATCGGGAGCAACTACTACCGCTCCAACTTTGCCTGAAGACGAACGAATACCTTTAGACGGAATAAAAGAGGACATTGATGAGAAACACGTTATAGAGGAAGTAAAGGAGAAAGACGCTCCTGCGAAAATGAAAGAAGAAGTCATTCCAGAAGCAATATCTGCAGTCGTTAAACCGGAAGTAAAAGTGTTCGACGTTCGTCAAGCGATGCAGAGTCTACAGAGAGATATTGTTAAAACTCCGGACGAGGTCGCCGATCTTCCAGTTCACGAGGAAGTCGATCCTAAGCTTTACAGAATGGAAGATTTTGAGAAGGGTAAAGAGGAAAAGCCGTCGCCGTCACCGCAAGAGATTAAAGAACCACCTACGCCGCCAGTGAAAGAGCAGAAGGGTGTTTTCAGCTTTTTCGGCAAAGTAGCGGATAAATTTGAGAAAGGTATCGATAAATTAACGAAAAAAACGAAGAAAGACACCGATAAGGATTCTGATGATAAGTCTTCAAAATCTAGTTCTCCGAAAGAAACAAAGGTTCTTGAGAAGACGGTCTTGGAGGAAGTTGATGTGGAAAAGATGTTCCCTAAAGTCGGCAAACATACTGACAAGCCGGAGGTATTCGAAGAAGTGAAACCCACTGTTGCTGATGTAAAAGTAGCTGCTATAAAGGAAACCGCGGCTTTCATACAAGAAGAGATACTAGACGCACACAGACGAAGTGTGCCAGACATTGAAGAAAAAATTCCAGTCGATAAATTAGAAGAGATTAAAAAAACAGAAGTGAAAGTTGAAGAAGCGTTACTTGCAAAAGATATTTCGCCGGCTCCTGTGTCACCGACGAAACCGATTGAAAATAAAGACATTGAAAAGGAAATTGAACTTCTAAAAGAAGAAGGAGAAGAAGCGGAAGAGGTAAAGGCTCTCTTGGAGGAAATTTCTAATAAATTCAAAACTGTAAAAGATAGTCTGAGAGATTCCTTGGAGTCTTTGGAAGAGAAAATCAAGGAGGAAGAGCTGACTACCGAGATGCAGCCA
This sequence comes from Pseudomyrmex concolor, assembly GCA_014839585.1. NCBI lineage: Eukaryota > Metazoa > Arthropoda > Insecta > Hymenoptera > Formicidae > Pseudomyrmex > Pseudomyrmex concolor. Next base: position 6,063 of record QVOB01005785.1, read on the forward strand.
TCTGTCTTGAAAGATGCGGTAAAGGATACTTTGGAGGGAGTAGCAGAGAAATTAGGAGAAATAAAACCACATATCGAAAGTCTCCCGTCTGAAATGATAAAAGAACCGGAAAAAGTTAAGTTCGATATACCGAAGGATGAAGAATTCGAAGAGGAATACGAAGAAGAGCCAGAGGAATCATATAGAAATGTGAAGGAAGCCGTCAGAGATATCGGAGATGTTCTCGCAGGGACTGCTGGTATCAATCTCGAAGCACCCAGAGAAAAACCTAAAGATGTCATGGAAATCGTAAAGAAAGTCGCTGAAGTCCTTAAGGACGACGATTTTCTTTCTGAAGAAACGTTATTCGATCAAGCTTCTAAGGAAGAAGAGAAACTGTCAATTCCGACAGACAGAAAGCCTTCGAAAGAAGACATTTTATCGATTTCGACAGAAAGAAAATTTTCGGTACCAAGTGAGAAGATATCTCCAGAAAAAATTACTGAAATAGAAGAAAAGAAATCTAAACCAACTCACGAGGACATCGTTATACCGAGAAAAGTCGGTATTACCGAGGAAATTCCAGTTCACGAAGAAGTTGAAGAATTTATCGAGGAACCACACAAATCTTTGGCGCCGCAAGAAAAACTCGAGATAAAAGAAGAGCCTTGCGTAAAAATATTGACAAAAAAGGATGACTTACCGTCACTTAAAAAAGATATTGCAAAAGACAAAATAGACGCTCAAAAGATTTGCGAGGAAATGTTGCATGACGATCAGCATATATGTGATCAACACAAAAAACCAGCTGACATTGATACGTCTCGAACAGATGTGCTGGAGGCTGGTATCGAAAGCATATGTGTGAAAAAAGTGGCGGAACGGCCGTCTTTCGAGGAGCAATTGATAGAGGCCGAGATAGAACAACCTGTGATAGGCTTCGAACAAAAGGTTTCGCCAGCAAAAGCGGAAATAGTAATGGTAACGCCAGGTTCTACGCCAACTTCGCCAAAGTTCACAGATAAATTGCACGAACAAGAATTGGACGTTAGTTCTCAAGAGCCTCCTAAGCTACCAGAAGATGTCAAACAAATTCTCACCAAAGAAATGCCTGTCGAAAAAATAATCGAGGAATTAATTATCACGAAAAAGAAAAAGATTACTATTGAAATAATCGAGTACATTACTATAGTAAAGCGCATTCCGAGAGAACGCGTAGTTTATATTATCGAAGAGATTATTATGAAAAAAGGATTACGTAGAGAAAGTGTGGTGGACGATCCTGAGATTTTTAAACTGAAAGAATCTATAACACCTGAAAAGAGAATGGAAATTGAAGAGTATATTGTTAACGAATACGTGGTGAAAGGAAAACGAATTACCATAGAGGTTGTCGAAGAAATTTCAATTAAAAAAGTTGTGCCCAAGACAATTATTATTGAAATTATTGAAGAGATTATTGTAAAGAGAAAGATCGCCAGGCACATGGTACTAGATGTTCCCGAAGAAGTGTTGTCGCAGATAATTAAAGAAGAATTACCAGAAGAAAAATCGCCAGAAGTATCAGAAGTGGAAGATCAAGTGACATCAAAAGTAGACATAAGCGCAAAACGAGAATCGATAGCTAAAGTTATTAGTTCTCCAACCGAAATATCAGAGATGCTCAAAAAGACGCCTGAGGACGAGAAGGAAAAAGAGATACCAAAAGCAGAAGATGAGAAACGAAAATCAGTTGCTGAAGTTCCTAGCGCAGAGATTCTAAAAACACAAGAGTTAATAACTCCGGAGAAAAAAAAAGAAATCGAAGAATATATTGTAAACGAATACGTTATCAAAGGAAATAATATTAACATTCAAAAACTCGAAGAAATTTGTGGCAAAAAAGAGGTGCCTAAAAAAATCATTATCGAGATTATCGAAGAAATTATCATCAAAAGAAAAATGCCAAGGCATGTAATACTAAGTTTAACTGAGGAAGAATTGTCACGTGCAATTAAAGAAAAAGATATTTCGGAAGCGGAAGTTATGGTAGAGAAAAGAAAATCAATCGCTGAAATATCTAGTTCTATAGAAGAAAAAGAATCTCCAGTTCAATTGAAAGAAGATGAAAAGGAGGCGATATCTGATCAAGAAATTGCCGAAGAACTGTCAGTTGAAGAAGAGGATATTGAGGAGGAAGTAGATGGTTTCGTCAGTATACCTAGACGGATTTCCAATGAGAAAGTCGACGCAAAGAAAAAAATCTCACCTGTCAAAGCAGACGTTTCGCCCATGGCTGCAAAAGAACACGAAAAAGATATGCTTGACGACTTTGAAGCCGTCGAGCAAGAATATAAAGTACGTGACGTACCAGTCACATCTCCTGAGAAAGCAGACGAGATAAGAGAGAAAGAAGATTTCGAAGAAGCTGTAGAAGACACTACGAGTGACGTAATTGAAGCGGACGAAAAATTCGTGCAAGAAACTAAAGAAAAAATAGGCAAAGAAGAGCTTCGACCTGACACAACAGAAGATTTTAAACTTGATAAGAAACGAGAACTCGATGAACCAGAAACATCCGAAATATCAGAAATTGTTGACACTACTGAAAAATATTTAGACGAGGCTAAAGAAAAGACAGATGACAGTTTTCTGAAAGAAGCCGTTACAAAACTATCAGTGTCACCAGTTTCTGATAAAACAGATAAATCTTTAATTGAAAAAGCAAACGAATTGAAAGAAGCAGAGGAAAAGAAAATATCCAAAGATATTATCGATAAACGACCGTCAATTGATGCATCTGCTGTACCTGAGGCTAAATCGATTGCACCAAGTACAGAGAAAGTCGATGAGAAGGCTGTGACAGATGAGACAAAAGAAATTGAGCCTATGATCAAAGAAAAAGTAGAAAAACCGCAACTTATCGAAAAAGTTCCTGAAAAAGTTTCCGAAGAAATCGAGTCAGAAACAAAACTCGCAGATGCAACAGGTTTTTCGTTTGAACCAAAAACAGACTTACATGAAGATAATAAAAAATTCAAGCAAGACACTACAGAGATTAAAGAAACTCCGGTAGTTAAAAAAGAAAAAACTCCCGAGGAAATTTCCGAGGAAGCTGCACGTAGAAAGAAAAGTATATTAAAAGACGCGGAAGATGAAATAATACAAACGAAGGACGAGCTTGAAAAGCTTAAAACGGAAAAATTACCGGATCAATCTGTAAAGGATGACACTAATACCGTAAAAAGAATGTTAGTCACAGCAAGTAGCGAAGATGGCAAAGAAGAAACAGAAATTTGTGCAACTGGTACTATAACTTTCACGAAAACAGTTACTCCGGACGACTCACTTAAGGACGTATCAGTCAAATCCACACCGGATAAAGATTCTTTATTGTTAGATAAAGATTCGTTACACTCGAGCGTAAGTACTCCTCGAGATAGTATTTCCGATAAATCTGCGCAAGAGGGTAAAGATAAAATTACTTCCGAAGATAGTTTAGATAAATCACCTCGCGATTCGCAAGATCTCGAAGACAGTTTAGAAAAATCAGATTTCCGTAAATCAAAAGATGCCGAAATATCGTCAATTGATGATGAAAAAACAAAAGTATCAGAAAAATCGGAAGATGCTATAAAACCAAAATCTCCCATAGAAAAAGAAGATTCAAAGACACCAGTTGCAGTTGATAAAGATAAACCAAAGTCACCTGAATCACCGAAAAGTCCTGTAGAAAAAGTCGAAAAACCAAAATCTCCTTTATTATTTGAAAAGACATTGAAAACTGATGAAATAGCTTCCGCGAAAACAATTGATATACTTTTAGAACAAACATCGTCGCTCGATGTAATACCCGAAGACAGCCAAAAGTCAAAATCACCTCTTGATTTACCGGACGAAAAAGTTCCGGTAGAATCAGCTGAAAAACCAAAACTTCCAATTGAAATACTCTCTGAAAAAGAAGGAACTGATGTTTCAAAGACACCTGAATCGCTTCATTCAGAAGACGTTTCACCAGCCGAAACAATTTTCTCGAAATCTCCTACGGACAAACCTGAAATGTATATTGCAAAAACACCTATCGACGAAGAAGACGTTGCTCTCGAAGCGGTTACTGAAAAATCACCTGTTAAAGAAACTAAATCAGTCACGGATAAAGATATACCGATATCTACGGAAAAAGAAAAAACACCGAGTCCGGAAAAAGATCAAAGATCAGAGAAGCTCGACGCAAAAGATATCAGTCCGAAACCGACATCGCCTATTGTTGCTACCAGTGCATTAGATGATAAAAGTTTGGATGCTGCTTTAATCGAGAAATCAAGATCACCAAGTATAAGCAGCGAAAAAGAAATATCTGTACGTTCAAAATCTCCTAGTATCGCAGATGATAAATCAATGCAAGCTGATCACTTGCTAGCTCATCCTGACGAAAAATCCCGGTCATCAAGCATCGCTAGTGTGAAAGTAGAAGATTTAAAACTTACTGAACTAGAAGACAAAAGTGCAGACAAATCCAGATCACCAAGCATAGCGACTGATAAACTTTCTGAAAAAGTTTTGAAGGAAAAACGTACTAGCATAGTGGAAAAAGAAATTATTGAACAATTTGTCGAACGAAAATCTAGTATTGTCAGTGATAAAGAAGAAAAAGAAGATGCGATTGATAAGTCTAGATCTTCAAGCATCGGCGAATTAATTGATAAGGATATATTTGAACAAAGAAAGTCTTCTATTATCACTACTAAAGTCGAAGGAGAAAAACCAGTTGAGAAATCACGATCGCCTAGTATTACCGAAGAGAAACAAGCTGAAAAAATAAGTGACGCTAAATTGACACTCAAAGAAATTGATGAAAAACCAAAGGAAACAAAAGAAGATGTTAAACAACCAGAAAAACTGGAAGAAAAAGAATCAGATAAATCTAAATCTGCGAGCCTTGTTAGTGAGAAATCCGACGATATTAAATCGATAGATAAATCTCCCGTTTCTCCAAGCGATAAAACCGAAGGAAAAGAAACTGAAAAAACAAAATTGCCTATTCTCGAGAGTGTACATGATGAAAAGGGACCAATTGACAAAGCTAGATCTCCGAGCGCGATCAGCGATAAATTCGATGAAGAAAAAGAAACCGGTCGTTCAAAATCACCGAGCTTAGGTGAGGACAAACCGGATCGTCAAGACGTGACGGAGCATTATTTAGAGAAACCAAAATCTCCTATTTTTGATAGGCCACAATCGCCTAAAGTTATTGATAAGACTGAAGAACCACATGATAAAGATAGATCTCCCAGTGTAGCTAGTGATAAATCAGATAGTAAAAAAGTAAGTGATCGTTCTAGATCACCAAGCATTTCTGTAGAAAAAGTAGATCTCAAAGATATGGACCTATCTGTCGAAAGAACCCGATCGCCTAGCGTTAAGGACGATAAACTGGAACAGCTTCCAGCGTTAAAATCGCCTACTGCACTACAGTTTATGGAGCAACCGGTTGACAAGTCAAGATCGTCTAGCGTGGTGAGCATTTCTAGCGACCAAAAGGATTCTGCGGATAAATCTCCTAGTATTACAGATGACAAGTCAGACTTCAAAGGCGATACGGAACAATTAATTGAAAAGCTAAAATCTACCGATCAAAAAGAAGATCGCTCAAAATCACCGAGCGTGAGTGGAGAAAAGCCAGATTTAAAGGATGTCACAGAACTACCAACGGAAAAATCAAGATCAGCTAGTGTTATTAGTGTCTCAGGAGATCAAAAAGAACACTTCGATCGTACGAAATCACCGAGTATTGCTGGAGAAAAACCAGATTTAAAAGACGTTGCGGAACAGCCCGATAAAAAATCGAGATCATCTAGTGTTGTTAGTATTTCAGCAGATCAAAAAGAACCATCTGATCGTTCGAAATCACCGAGTGTTGCTGGAGAAAAACCGAATTTGAAAGACGTTACGGAACAGCTCGATGAAAAATCGAGATCACCTAGTGCTACGAGTGATCTGAAAGAATCTGGTGATCGATCGAAGTCGCCGAGCATTGCTGAAGAAAAGTTAACTGAGAAAGATACATTGGAGGCGAAAACTGAAAAATCCAGATCTTCTAGCGTTGTAAGTATCGGGGAACAGAAAGAAATCGACTCAAAATCACCGAGCGTTATTAGTGAAACACCGGATTTAAAAGACATTGCAGATCAGCAAGCCGTAAAATCGCAGAAAACCACTGATGAACAGAAAACTCCTGGTATTCAACAAGAACCAATCGACAGAAGCAAATCGCCAAGCGCAAGTGAAAAATTTGACGACAAAAAATCGACCGATGATTCAAAATCGTCAAGCGTATCCGGAGATAAATCTGATTTAACAGACATTACAGAAGAACCTTTGGATAAATCTAAGTCACCTAGTATTACGAGCATCGCGTCAGATCAGAAAGAATCAATAGATAAGGTAAAATTGCTGACGGTTCTGGATAAGAAAGAAGAACTCGATAGAAGCCTTTCGCCAAGTGTGGCTAGCGATCAATCGGAAGAGGCAAAATCAGCAGTTAGTTCTAAACCGACGAGCGTCGCTGGAGATACAGTGGACTTGAAGGACGTATCGGAAGTACCGATTGATAAATCTAGATCGCCGAGTGTTATAAGCACAATGAGTGATCAAAAGGAACCAATTGAGAAACCAACGTCACCTACAGCTCCGCATAAGATCGAAGAGCCACACGACAGAAGCAAATCACCAAGCGTGACGAGTGAAAAATCTGACGAAAAGAAGTCTGTCGACGGTTCAAGAGCAACTAGTGTTACTGAGGAGAAACCAGATCTCAAAGATGTAATAGAACCACCGACTGATAAATCTAGAAAGTCTAGTGTCGCGAGCCTCACGACTGAAAAAGCGGAACCGTTTGAGAAATCAATATCACCTACTGTCTCCGATCAATTGGAGCCGCTTTGTGATCGAAGCAAATCTTCTATTTCTCCTAGCGATAAATCCGATGAGAAAGATGATAAGACCAGCACGAAAGATTTTTACGAAGATGCTATTGATAAATCACCGAGTTTCACCGATATAAAAATGCCGGATAAGAAACACGCTGAAGAAGAGCCTTCGATAGCTTCCAAAGATTTTGATATAAAACAAGACGATACTGTTTCACCATCGCACGAAAAATCGCGATCTCCAAGCATTGTTCTTGATAAACCAGATGACATAAAACCGTTAGAAATAATAGATATTGATGAATTAAAAACATCCACTGTAACTGACGAGTTGACTATAATAGATAAAACAAGATCGTTGAGTATTATCAGCGACAAAACGGAACCGAAATCACCATCCGAAATCTCGAGATCGCCAAGCTTAGTCGATGACAAGATCGATCTAAAAGATAAATCTCGATCGTCCAGTATCGCAAGCGGAAAACTTGACGACATTGACAAAGTTTCGTTACAGGAAGGAAAAACCGAGCGATCATTGTCGCCGAGTTTGCAAGCTGGACAAATCCCGGCAGGTGAATCTGCTAAATCGCAAGCTAGTTCGCCAGTGGACAAAATTTCAAAGGACAGATCGCGTTCACAGAGCGTCTTTGATGTCGGAGAGGAAAGTCCGGCAAGCAGATCTAGAACATCTAGTTTATTCGAGGATAAAGTACCGGGAAAGACGATTTCTCCGGAAGAAAAGGATGCTTCCAAGCACATCGAAAAACCACTTGATGAACAAGAGGAACATAAAAGCCCAACGAAGAGTCCCGTAACTTCTGCCGAAACAATCGAGAAAGAAATGCAGAAAATTCGCGAGAAGCGATTTGCTGAGTTTGAAGAACCACATGCAGTACAGCCGAGCAAAGAGGAAACATCCTATGACGTAGAAGAAGATATTGTTAAAATAACAGCCGAGAAGAAAGCGGATATTGAAAAGTATATTTTAGAAGAGTTTATTGTGAAGAAAAAAAAGATTAGTTCGATAGTAATTGAGAAATTAGTTATGACATACGTAGTGCCGCAGTTTATAGTTATGGAAATAATAGAAGACCTTATCACCCGGGAAAATGTTTCTAGAAACGCTGTCTTTGACTTCACCGATAAAGAATTATTTGAACACGAGAAAGAATCTAAAGAAACACTAACGTCGCAGAAAAGAGCAGATGTAGAAAAATACATAAACGAAGAGTTTATTGAAAAAAAAAAGAAAATCACGCCGGAAGTGTTAGAGAAAATGGTTATTCTCAAAGCTGTGCCGCGATATATTCTCGTTACGATTATCGAGGAAATTATTGTGAAAAGACAAATACCTAGGAATACCATAATCGAAGGTGATTTAAAAGCCACAGTAAAAAGTCTGGACGAGATAAAAGAACAATGCAGTATACCGACCAGTGTGGATTCAAAAAGATCTAGTATTACTCCGCAGTATCTTCAGAGTCACGAAAAAGCAAGTGACACTACGAAAGATGAAAATTCGGACGGCAAAGTATCTCCTACGAGTAGCGATCGATACGGACCCTCTCCTAGTCCGAGTCTCAGTCCAGAACCTGTTCCTTCTGATAAATCGACTCGAGGCAGCCCTCCGTTATGGGAACAGTATAAACACGACGAATTTATGATGAAAGAAAAGAAAATAGAAATTGAAAATATTTTAGAAAAAACTGTGCAAGAATGTATATCTAAAAAAGAAAAGATTACGCAAGAAATGATTAGAGAAATAATCGATAGCGCTTTTCCTTTATCGAGATATATCATTTTCGAGATCTTAAACGATATCTTAACAAAGTTGAAAATTTCGAAAGAATCCGTGCTCGACGAAGAAGTTATACTTCTCGATAAATATGAAGTGCGGGAAGATGTACGTGGCATTCATCGTGATGATTACGACAACGATAATCGCTATGATTATGATAATGACTACGACGATCTGGAACATGACGCCAGAAAATCCTCGACGGGTGCGGACATGTACGCGGGTGAACCGAGTGAACGACAAGACAAGTCTGTTGCCGATTATCCAATGGATTACGAGAGCCAGTTTCACAAAGCTTTCGTCAGTGGTATGACAGAGATGCGAACGACGCACATAACTACACTTTCTGGTAAATCAACGCCAGAATATGCCGATGGAGCATCTGGTAAATTGCCTGAACGTACATTGACCACAACTCATATAACGAAAACAGACATCGACGATTTGAAAACTACACAACCTAGGCAAACTGTCATACTGAGAGAGAGCAAAATTGCGGAACCTCATCTTTCCGAGGAAAGCGCGAAAGATCACGAAAAAATTACGGAAACGATAAAACGGGACGTTGTCGATACAAAAGAAACTGCGGAGATTCCGACAGGAGAATCTTCAAAAGAAAAACCGGAATCGCATACTGTTGAAAAGAGAGCAACATCCGAGAAATCTGATTCTACGACTGAATCCACTGGCGAAGTTATCGTAGTTAAAAAAATAGTCAAACGCGAAGTGATTGAAGGCGAAGAACCCGAAAAATTAACTAAAGCACAAGAAATAGTCGAAGACGCTCCGGAAGCGATTACCAAGATCATCAAACGGGAGACTGTTGAATCGGATGACAAGCCGGAAGTAATCACTAAAGTCATTAAACGAGAGATCATTGAACAGGATGAACCTGAAGTCATTACAAAAGTAATTAGACGCGAAATTATCGTTCCTGATGAGGAAACAGATGAATCCAAAGAAGATTCCGGTGAATTTGTAAAAACAATTACAACAAAAACAACGAGAACGATCGTTACGGAGGAATTACCGGATGCCGAACTTTTGCAAACTGATCCTTCAAAAATTTATACAGATCCTACTTCAGGCGCAACTTACAGAGTTGTGAGCGACGAAGAAGCATCTGATACAACAAGCAGCGCCGATGTGAAGCGAATCGTGACGACAGTAACTACAATCACCGGTCCGGATGGCAAAATTACCACGAAGAAAGATGTAAAAGAGAGCACCGACACCGTGGACAGCGAAGAAATGTTAGAGAAATTAATTGATTCGAGCAAAATCACAACAGAAACCACCAAGTCTGCGGAAAAGATAATCAAAGAAACCATCACTACTGCAACATCAGGCACTTCGACACCTGACGTGAAAACTTTCTACGATTCCGGTAAATCGACACCAGATCTCAAATCACAAGAAGATAAATTCGACTCCGCGGGAAAAGATCGTTTAGGCGCGGAGAAATTCGAACCTCCGGTTTCTCCCTTGGTGCGAGAAATAATATCCGACGATAAAAGTTATTCAGGCAAGTCTTCGCCCGACATATCGTTGCCCAAAGACATCGTTTTTAGTGGTTCAACCGGCAAATCTACACCAGAGATTCCAATGTCGCCATTGATAAGAGACGGCGCCGCGATACAACCTCAAGTGTCAGGAAGATCGACACCTGACATAAAATCCGAAGGTCGATTGTCTAGCACACCAGAAGGATTAAGATCGGGTGAAATGATTCGAACTATAATTACAACTACCAAGACATTATCTGACGAGGGTGAAATAGTGACAACCACTAGAGAAGTTACGGAAACGACGAATGAAAAAGGTGAGACAGTTATACTAGCGGAGAAAACCGACGTGAAAGTGGACGAACGTCTGTCGAGCAAGGATGCGGAGAGCGCGATCAGCGACATTATTGGCAGCATCAAGTCCTCGGAGATGCAACGTACTGGCAGTGCTGCATCCGATGACGCGACAAGCGAGAAAGATCGCGGTAGTCCGTTGAGCGAGCAGAGCAGCGCGCGAAGCAAAGCCCCTCACACGTGGGGTAGCAGTGAAGAACGGCACACTTATTCCGACGACGAGCCACCCAGCTCACCTCTGTCTTCAACTTCGCAAGTGGGATATTCGCCGCAGGCGACACGTCGCCACGATCCGGGATCCGACAAGGAGGAAGAACAGAAGCAGGTCGAATTCTCGACGGCCGCGATGAGCAGCAGCTTCTACGGCGAGTTGCCGGCGGTACCGCCTCAAATGTCCGCTATGAAGACCTTCCACGAGGAGACCGGCATACAGCAAAAAAGCAGCGATTCCATTCCCATTCGTTTCACGGTCGAGAAGGAATTTGTCGGCGGTTACGGCGAGAAATCAGACGCCAAAAGATATGTTGACGAGGCCGATCTCGATTTCGACAAGGCTCTGATGGAGCACAAGGAGATGAAAGAGGCAAGCGATGCTTTCGGTAGCGGTATATCATCTAGATATACGAACGGCAGTCTTCGACACGAATCGAGCGATTCGAAAGATCATCCGTCATCTTCTTTCCGAGATGACGCTAAAGATGACTCGAAAGACGACTCGAAGAAAGATCCTTTGGAGGGATGGGGAACTCCTCTCGGATTGCCGTCTCCGAAACCTCCGAGAAAATTTAATCTAAAAAATCCTGCTCAATCTCAACCGTCGTGCTCAAGCGAGTCAACTTCTGATTCTCTCAACTTCGACGTCGCAAAAGAATGGGGAGAACCTCTTAGACTGCCGTCTCCCGCGCCGGTGACCAACGAAGTTTCGAATAAAGGAACACCGGGAACACCGAAGAAAGAGCGAAAACAGACAAAGAAAGTTCAGTCGGAGAATATCAAGAATAAGAAACGCTCGGAGAGCCCCAGCAAAAATGAAAAGAAGATGAAAGATTCAAAGAACAAAATTCAACCCGTCTATATGGATCTAGCTTATGTGCCGCATCATGGAAATTCTTACTACACGTCCTTGGATTTCTTTAAGAGAGTGCGAGCAAGATATTATGTCTTCAGCGGCACTGAGCCCAGCCGAGAAGTTTATGACGCTCTACTGGAAGCTAAGAAGACTTGGGAGGACAAAGATCTCGGTATCAACAAAATTATTAATAGTTAAATAATTTTTAATACTAAGCAAAAAAATTTCAGTTTATTCGTTTTTTCTCGTTATGTTATGGTGTTGCATATAGTTATTTTTTTAAATATAATATTGTAATAAAATATTCAAAAATATAAATATAAATATAAAAAGAAACATGATAAACATAAGCGGATTAAGTAAGAATGATAAGTGCGTAAAAAAAAAAATAAAACAAACTTTCTTCTTCCAGATTTTTGTAATCTTTTGTTTACATTGAAATCTTAATAATTTTCTAATAAGTAATTTATTAAGTTAATAAATATAATTTATTTTAATAATTATAATTTATTTCAGAAAATTATTAAGATAATAAACAATTATGTAAATATAAAGATTTATCGAGTTAAGTTTCTTCTTATACTTGTGTATTTATATGTTAACAATAATATCTGATTATTCTCTAGAACTTCGTTAAAACATATATTAAATATCTTTTTGAAATCTATAACCGTCGAAAATTCTAATGCTAAAACAAAAATCTGGGAAAAGAAAGTTTGGTTTATTCTTTTTTACTTATTCTTAATTAATCCGCTTATGTCTATTATTATGTTTTTTTTTATATTTATATTTTTGAATATTTTTTAATTAAAATATTTTATTACGCGCGCATCTGTCAGTGAAACAGTAAACAAACCGTCACATTGATCTGTATATAATGCAACATCCTGTACGTCTAATGACATGTGTATATTTTTTTTTTGGCGCAGAGGTAACCATGATTCCGACCTATGACACTGATACCCTGGGATACTGGGTTGCCGACAACGAAGAGGCGCTCGCGGCGAACCATATAGACCTGTCGCCGTCCGCGTCCCGGTGCACTATCAATCTCCAGGATCACGAGACTAGTTGCAGCGCCTACAGGCTCGAGTTCTAGGGATTGGCAGCCTGCTCAGCCGTAATAGTCGAGTTCTGAGCGGCGTCCGGGAACACGTCATCATTCCGTTTTTGGACCCATTCCTATATAAAAAGAAAAAACAAAAAACAAAAAAGGAAGAAAGGTTGTGCGCAGGCCAACCTACCGTCCCGTCAGGTTGATTTTCTGACTTTCTTCAAACAGATTCAGAACAAAAGGCATTTCGAATATCTTCGAAATACCACCGTGGTAGCGGCCTATAGCAGGACCCTAGACATTATAACCGAACAATGTAGAGATTGTCCCAAATAAGACTTTCGATCGGTCTCGGAGTAAGACTTTTTAATCTAAGTTAAGTCGTTTTTTCTTGTATTTCTTTGTGAGAAAATGGTGCGACAGAAATCAAGAAATAGATAGGAGTTGTTTTTTGCCCACGAATACAAGGTATTTAAATTGATTAATTACTTATTCTAAGAAACCGTTTATTGATAGAAAATTCTTCACATTCGACTGCGAGACTTACGTTGTATTGAATAACAGTAACGTCCAACAGTGTCTCGGTTATTGGTAACTAAAAAATTGTATGTATGTATTTCTATACTTTTTTGCACTATTCGCAGTATCGATAGATGCGCGAATAGCGTCTGTTACCTAATTATTGCTCAAATCGAGAACAAGAGTCCAAAGTACATTCGTTCTCACGAAAGTTTTGCGCCAAGAAGGACGACGATCACGACGTTGTTCGCACGTATTCATGTACTGATCGATCGCGAATTAACGACGACACGAAAGTACCGCAGCCTGGGACAATCTGTACTTAGTTATCGAGTAAAAAAAATTGACTATAAGATATTCTAATTTCTGATCCGCGTGATTCAGGCGGGCCGAGAACGATCACAATATCACTTCCGGTGCGAGAGACCTCCTCGTCCCACCTTTTCCTCGATTAAGCAGATTAAAAATAAAAAAAAGAAATCTTATAATATCTTTGACACAGCTGCCGCTTTAAAAGCACCGCGTAGAATTCAGTGTAAATCAGTTTAAACAAAAATCCAAAGACAAAGAAACAAGAGAAGAAAAGTACCACGAAACATTTTATCCCGAGAAGATACATCGCGAATGGGATGAGATCCCGCGCGCTTGAATGACGCGCTATATCGGGGGCGAGAAGATCCGATTGATCAGTGATAATGATCGGCGGATTATTGTCCTCAAACAGACACGTGAAATGAGGATCGAATGAATGATCCACATTACTTTCGAAACATTATCCTTCATTGTTAAATGATTCCCTTTCTCGTCGTACATGTCTATTCGTGCGTAGGTAAAAAAAAAAAAAAAAAAAACAACGGTTAAAAATCCGTCGGGAAGTACTAGGATAGGATACAATTATCTGTATCGTGTTTCTATATCGTAGAGAATAGAGATTACGAGAGCCGGTGATTGTGTGACAGATTCTTATTTGCTCCGTCGTCTTGAGATCCGCGCGGACGATGAAAGTCAAGCGTTATATCCGAAGAGTCTGACGAGAGATTAATTTTCTCAAACGAAGCAATCTGAGAAACGTTATGATTGATGATAATGATGATACATCTCGAAACGTCCATCCGACGGAATACCAGTCCTTTTATTGTTTCTTTAGAACGGAGGAGATCTTTGTGTTTCCTGAAATAGCGACGCGAACAAAACCTCAGAGAACAGTGGTCGTTAGAATTTTTTAAAACATTGATTTTTTACGAACGATAACGTTGTCTTTGTGAAATAAGGAGAGGCTCAGCTTGCGCACGTGACTATGACTGCGCCACAATTTCTACAAGAATTAATATCGAATTTCATCAGCCAACAGTACGGAAAAGATTTTATGGCATCTAAGTCACTGTAGCGCCTCACAAACAAGTTTGCAATCGTCAGATATTGCAAGGAAGCTTCCTCCAGATAAAGAAAAGAAGAAGAAACAGTTAAGAAGAAACTTCTCTAAAAGAGGAGCAACGATAGAGAAAGTTTAATTACTGAGATATGTGGCGGGAAAACTTGCTGAATGCTTGATGAAGCGCCGAAGACTGGATCAGTGATCGAATATTTGTTGCAACGACGAAGACGTTATCGTTTCATCATGACAGACATTACACAATCGGGCAAATAGAGTGACAAATATTTATCTGAATGACTGTTTTATATCCGATCGCTGTTTTCTGAGATGTACCAACATTATTTGCCACAAGGACAGAACTGATTATTGTTCTTTGAGTAGACATTTCAAGATGGACTCCCGTTTTTGACGGTTTTGGAGTCAGCGTAGCGTCACGCGAATCCATTCGAAGAATCGATTAAGATCGATAAAACTTTTTGTACTTAACTTTTTCTCAACTAGGATATTTTATTGTAAAGTCAGAGATAGAAAAAGACGGATTGACGAGACGACGACGACGATAATGATAGTACAATGACGATATAGCGACTGATAACTCGGAGGGAGAACGTATCGAACATCGCGCTTATTCGAGATTCTCACTACGTGATTATTTTTAGTAAGCAGACGACATTCTCAGCAAAGTAAGTAAGTTCTGCTTGGGCAGCACAAAGATTCTAAATTTCAACTTTTTTAGATATTTGTGCTATCAAGACGCTCCGGTCATCTTTCTCTTTCGAGAAAGAGAGTATCGGGATCGTACCAAGTATAATCTTGAGTGTAAACGTTTGTGTAGCTGTACTTTAAGATGTTCACTTAGTGTCGACCCTGCGTGCGTAACCCTAGATCGCAATTGTCACATCCCGACGTCATGTCAAGTCGATGTTGTCGCTCTTAACTTTGGATCGAAATCAAAACGTGTCGGTTCAGGCTGCGATTTAGGGATTATACTAAGCGTGTTGTACGCAGAAAAGATTTATTACCGGTAAAAAAAAAAAAAAACAAAAAAAAAAAACAAAAAAAAAATTGCAAGAGAATACACGCAAAGAGAATCGATATACAAGAAGTAAGACGGAGAGACAAGTACGATTAAGCGCGATTACCCGAACTGTAACTTATAGAGGACACCTTTACTCATTATTCTTGCGAGATCCATGGGCGTAAGTGACAATTTATTGTGAAACGAAACTAAACTTTTTTTTTTTATATTGTCAGACAAACACGACGCTGCCTACCATCGGATTACTAATAAAAAGAACGTATTTATGATAGGTATCTTCTTTGATGTTACGTGTTGTCCGATCGAAACATGATCCCACCCATGTATGGACGGATCTCGCCGAATGAAAGTCGGAGAAAGCTCTCCTCTATACGAGACACATTCGTGCCTACACGAGAAACGATGGTGCTCGATTAGACCGATCGTTGAAGATGATGATGTTGAAGTATGATGATTAGCAACGTGAGAGGAGATAGAGAGAAAACGATTTGTCTTGTCGCTGCAATCGACACGCGATAGCGTGGCCCTCGGGTCCGATTTCTATAGATTAGTGCGTAAGTTTTTTACCGCCTGTAAATTACATACAATTTTGTTCTGATCGCGGGATTTATTTTTTCTCCATATACGTATACACATACATATATACGTATACACATACATACATATACAAATATACACTCATCATTTTGTCTAATTATTTATTACTCATTCTTCGTTCGCTTAATCATTACATTTCGCTCACCAGATGCAGCAGCGCTTGTAATTCAATGAAAATTGGTTGTAGAAAAAAAGTTTGCAAGTGATTATAATATGTTATGTTGTTATGTTTTCGACGATTTCGTCGAGTATAGCAAAAAAAAAAAAAGAAAGAAAATGCGGTAAGGAAAAAATAAGAAAAAAATTAAATAACTTTGTTAATACGAGCAAAAAACGTGTAAGCAAAAGTGAGAACATCGAGAAAGAAAAGAGATACGATCGATAAATTGTTATAAATACGATTATATTACCATACCGATTACTTTTAAACAACTATGCTTGTTATCATTGCAATTAATATTATTATGCTAATATTATTATTATTGCGCGCGATTACTATTAAATATTATTACATATTATAATTATGTTCGCGAGAGCGG
Organism: Pseudomyrmex concolor; assembly: GCA_014839585.1. Lineage (NCBI taxonomy): Eukaryota > Metazoa > Arthropoda > Insecta > Hymenoptera > Formicidae > Pseudomyrmex > Pseudomyrmex concolor. Next base: position 22,799 of record QVOB01005785.1, read on the forward strand.
GTTCGTTATCACCGTTATCATTGCTCTCTTTTTGTCCGCGAAAAAAATTCTTACATAACGCTCACATTGATACGTACATGCAGAACAAAGGAGCCCGAAGAGAGATGATGACGGTGAAATATGTACCTATGTATTTATGTATTATTTATTAACAAGTAATATAATGACCAGTTATCTAGGTAGGATGTTAAAATTATAAAATTCAATTTAACAAAACCAAAATAAATTAATAAACTATTAAAAAAAAAAAAAAAATGAAGCTATTGTCGATCGATGATGATGCGCGCAGGATAGATTAAGTAAACAATGAATTTATTGGAGTAATTTAAATAAAAAGTATAAAATAAACAAAAAAACCAAATACAAGATTAGGAACGAGCTTTTACTGAAACAGAGAGAGATTAGCAGGATTATATATGAGAGGGAGAAGAATATAAAAAAGTATATATATATTATATATATACAATATATATGAACGAAGTACGTAAAAAAAAGGAGTAAATAAGATAGCGTGAAAAAGAGAGAAAGAGACAAATAGAGAGTGGGAGAGTAAGAGAAATGTGCAAAAAAAATGTAAGCCTCACAACACCTGTACGAACCCCTCAAAACACGGATGCTCGACGAGGGTGAGAACGGTGATAAAAAACAGTGATTTCCTCGATAAACAACAATCAAGAATACAATTGCTAATTCAACAAGGAAATTATAAATCACTCGTATTCTTGAGCAAGCGATTGTGTTTTTTGCACTCATTTTTTTCAATTTGCTTTCACACGTGTTTTTTTTTTTTTTTTAATTGTTATTTTATCCTACCGACCCGAAAAAGACCGATATCAGCAAAATCAAAAAAGAAGCGCCTTTCCCTCGCCACGAAATCTTCTCGAACACTTGCGGGAATCTAGTCAGAGAAGTCTCGTTTTCTAGTATAAATGCAAAAGAAGACTGTCTAGTCATATTCGGTCAAGAATTGTTTCGTCACCGCGGTAATGTGAGTAACACGTGTAATTGCGCGTTTTCGGACAACACGAGATCAATAATGATTTTGAAGGAATATCCGAAGGACGCTCGAACAGAATGTGAAAGAGTCGTTCGACTGTTTCGTACAGTTTTGATGTTGTCCGAGTTCTCTCTCCAACAATAACATGATCGCGGTTCTCACCTGTCGCAGTGCGTCGACGTGTCGCGTTTTTTCGAATAACGAATTAAAAAAAAAAAAAAAAAAGAACTTACTGTGGAGTGTTCATGGTGCTATGATTATTATTATGATTATGATTATTATATAGAAATAATGTTATGCTATATATATGATATAAAAGAATGATAATATAATAAATATACACTATACCTTAGAATCTTTCCGCCTGTGTGCCTCACACGCGTCTTAATTTTCTCCTCGTCGATCGACCGTAGATCAGCCGTGTTCGAGATATTTTGCACGAGGACCAGGACCGACGTGATATTTACGGTGCTTTCGATACTAACAGACAGTGCAAACATTTATCTCTACAATCACATTTGTGACGATTAATGTAAGAGCACGTTTTGTTTTGCAGTTTGTACATGGAAGTTTCGAATCCACCAGAAATCACACCGGTCTCGATTCTGCTTTTGCATGCTTACGTGTTTTGTTTCACATGTCATGTAAGTTTGTAATGGAAAAAAAAAAAAAAAATAAACTAGCCCGTGCGTCTCCTGCAATAATGCGTTCAAATTGTGCATTCTGATCAAATATGTGTGTATTTGTTTATTTTATTATTAAAATTATTATTTTCACAGTCTCTCACTAATATCAAGCCCGCGGCGCGCGAATGCTTTTCTTCTTCGTGCTAAATTGCGTGCTAGCATCACGATTTTATAATTGTTTGAAACCCAAATTGCAATTGGCCGATGATTCTGGTGCTTGCACAAAGCTAAAAAGCATCGTGCGCTGCAGGCTTTCGTTCTCAACAAACTAACATATAATACAGACAGAAAAGAGTCGCATTGTTAGGTAAAATAGGTATCGTATATATAATTAGTAACAGAAACTTATACTTGCTTTCTTAATGTAATCACTTGTGTATATACTATACTATATACACCGTAATAGCAACAATATTCGTAGGATATACTAATATAATAAGAAGTGTGGATTTAATTTCTGTAATCAAAGTTTCCCGATACATTTTTATTGAATATTGAATAATGCATTTATTCACTGCACGTTCAAGTGACATCACTTATGACTCTTTATATGCCATTAAGTATTTATCACACCATAATTATTCTGCACTTTTTCAAAGTTTACACATGACGTTTTGTCAGTCATTGTTGGAATGTTTTTTAAATATATTTAAAATTAAATATCGTTTACTTCTACTTCCGCACGCGTGTAAAGTTTTTGTGACTTTTAAACACAATATAACTTATATTCGCTACTGCACAATTATTTCTCTGCACTGTAGAAATTTACCGAGGAACAAACTTATGCTATTACTTTCATAAAAAGAAAGATCAACGAGTGTATCAAAATAAAACTCTTATACGATATTAAATAAAACTGCATCATCATTACATAAAGTGCGATCACTAAAAGTGATAAAGCGCTTCGGGATTTCGATATTCCCGAAATTCTTTGACGACGCGTCATATAACGGCGAAATTATTTCGCATTCGTTTCAGAATCTCGTGTTATCCGGCATTTTGACGAAATAAGCCACCTTGTCCTCCGCCACTCTGTAATTGTGAATCCATCTGGAGCCTTTCCTCAGACTTCCGTCGATACCGTCCCTCCATACGCCGGCCGGCAAATAAACTTCTCTCTGTCTACTACCGGAATAAAGCACCGGAGCCACGATCAATTCCTCGCCCACGGAAAACTCGTCGACCACCACGTGACAAGCCGGATCGGCCGGGTCTAGCATCCAGAGCGGTCTGATAATGGGCAAACCGGTGTCCAGAGTCTTGTTCGCGTACTTTTTCAGCAACGGCGTCACCGTTTTCTGTCGCAGAGTGGTCAGTCGCTTGGCAATCTCCAGAACCGACTGATCCGAGTACTTACTGGGCAGATGCGTGAAGCGGATTACAGGCAGAAAGGTAGACAACTGCAGCCAACGGATGTAGAGTTCCTTGTCGGGCAGATCCACCTCGAAGTCGTTGTCGGGATTGTTGTCCGACATCGGGAGCGCCACATCACCGCCCACCGCTCCCGGCATGATGAACGGATAACCGATCATGCCATAATTGAGAACGGTGGGAATGACAGTCTTGATAGCCTTCCAGGAAGAAGGAAAGGGAGGAAGAGACACAAAAACGGGAGCTCGTGGTCTAGAAATGGCACTGGAAACGCCAATCACGGGAATGGTGCCTAATATCGAGCGGGTAAAAATGGTTTTGTAATGATCGGGATTTGTCAGGGGTTGTTCGCATTTATAATAATGCGGCATGTCCTGGGCGGTGCCAAGGTCGAGATAGAATGAGTCTACGTTGTACTTCTTGATCAAACTTTCGAGTTTCGCTTGAAGCCACGGCAAAGTCTTGTTATTCGTGATATCCAGTACGCCGGCGCTGTTACTTTGCTTGTATCTGAAAGTTGATATAGAAATTTATATATGTTTATATTATAAAATATATAATTTCTTATTGTAGTAGGTGAAGTTTTTTCAGAGAATATTATACTGAATTTAAACATATAAGAGTCTGATTACTCAAAACATAAACATATACAAAGATTAAACATTGTCATTGTTAAAATAACCTTGTTAATGCCGGAATTCTAGGATCACTTCCTCTCTCAGAAATCAATAATCTATTAGTGACAGCATCCTTGAAGTTTACAGACTCCGTGGCGATAAACGGCTGGATGCTGAAAACTATTCTGAATCCTCTGCGATGAATAATATTAATAGTTTCCTCCATGGAGGGAAAGCGCTCCTCGTCCAGAACAAAATCTCCCGAATAAGATTGCCATTCCTCGCTCAACAGAACGTGCCCTTGGCGAAGAAATCCCAATGCAATCACGTCCTCCGTGTAATTATAAATGGCCGCTTCATTGGTAGGTACGATTTGCCAAACGGGCTCGGATAGCAAGGAATGAACGGCGTGCAGTTCATCAGGCTTCAAACCGTCCCACAGAGACTTCTCCGCCATTGAGGAGTGCAAGTTCTTCATGTTATCGGTGGCGCAGATGGTATAATTAAGCTGAGGTAGCGGTGTCAGGTGATTGATGTAGGCAAAACCGTCGTGTTTCGCCTGAAGACAGAAGTCGTTGGTCCGATTGGCGTTGATGGAGACGTACAGCGGCGTCTCCGGATCTACCAGGATCGTGGCACCCTTCGAGTTGAGAAAATATCGCTTCAACACGTTACCAAAGGGATGCCTTCTCACGTCGCCCGTAATAAAGGGACTCAGTTCCAGGCGACCTCTCTCGAGCGGATACGCCATGTTCTGAATCTGACCGGCGCCGTACCAATGACCTCTCTTCGGGGACCAGTCGAAGCAGTCTTTGGGATTGTAATAGGGACTCAGACTTTGCCAAGTTACGTGATAGCAGTGCATGTCCTCGCGCTTTGTATGCGCCAAGTAGAGCCGCGTTTGATGCAGCCACTCGAGACAAACTGCGTCTTGTCTCTGATGATGAAGGAGACAAGGGTACACTCCCGTATCCGCTGGAATGTCCTCGCCGAGTCGGGCGGCAATGATCTCCGCGCCTGTACTACTGTAAACTCTCATTACTCGTTCATTTTTGTTAAACCTGAAAAGAAATTGACGAGATAATAAATGGCAAAACTTAAAAAATTATTTTTGTCAATTTCATGAAAAATAAAAGAGAAAAACTATTAAAAATTATAAAGCAAAAATATTAAAATTATAAAAAGTATTCTATAAAGTATTTATAATTAAAATAATGAAAAAAAAAAAAGAGATTCGGTCTGTATGACATATTTTGAACATCGATAATTGCGACGAGACTTTTTCTCCTGTGATTCTAACATTTGTAAGATAATATTGACCTTAAAAAGTTAAGTGCACGCGTTGTGTTAACAATTGAATACGCATTTTGAGACTGGCACGAGATAAACGAGCCTTAATGTATTCCATTAGCTGCTTCCTGGCAGAGGCAAACGACCGAAAGTTATTTCACAGTAGGCAAACGGCTCTACATCGCAAACTATCGAAATACTAGGTACCGTAATTAATCACTGAGCATATAGACAATTATTTAATTGTATGTACGTAGACAGTTAGTAGATTACTCGTATGACTTTGATTGATAATGTGTCCGAGTGTTTCTCAGATGATAAATACTTACCTAAACTTGTCGAAATAAGCTCGTTGTAAAACATGTTGATTATAATAAATATGTGCAAATCCTACGAGGAAAACAACGCAGAGAAAAAGAAAACCGACGAAAGCTCTGAGTCTGAAGAAAAAAATAGGTTTGTTTGATTAATTACTTCGAAAACTATTAACTAATATTAAATTATCATTTGTCGTGTAAAAACATGAAAACATTCATTTGTATCAATTAACATGTGCACTTTTTACTTGATTCTCTTCAAAATATGAATTTTGTTTATTTTATCTTTACTTCTTAACTTTGTTCATTTTACCTGTAGTCAGCATTCTGTCGTCTTGCGCTGTTTCGCAACGCTTGTGGCAAGGATAATTGCAATTTCTCCTTTAACAAACTGCTGATACTGTTCACGCTGGTTATTGTGGAATTTGCACTTTGCGCGCCCGAAAGTTCCGTGGCGTCGTTTCCGATTTTTTCGTTGACAGACGGTGACATGGTTCTACTTTTTCTTCGTGGTGGGGCCTGCAATGGCACTCTACAGAATAAGAGAAAAAATCAATTTTATATTTCTCTCGTTCAAAACCACATGTTGAAGAATAAGACTCAAAATTAAGATTCAAAATTAAGAATTGCAGAATGCCATTCGCACACAAGTTGTACCTTTGCAAGGACATGGCACTACCAATATCGTATCTAGGAATCATCTTGATATATTATGTAACAAGTATTGCAGAAAGGAACAAATTTCTTTTAACAATAAACTGTCTCAGTCAAGTTTTAAGTTCATCTCTTGATTAAACTACATAAGTAGTTGAGGAACACTGAGGATTTTTAAATAAAATATATTTTTAAAACGCACTGAGTACACGCATGTTTTTGATGTTTAAAACAGAAGAACAGTAAAATCGATTAACAAGTGTACAAAAAAAAAGCTGCGAAGAAGCTGCAGTAACGATCGAATGGTGACTGTTAGCCGAAACAAGCAACTCTGGAGACCCAACTCTGATAGCATGATAACCCTGAAGTGATATACAGAAAGGTCAAACTCGGCGACGATGACCGTGAACACGGTCGGATTAGGAACACTCGTTTCTTCATGCTCAAAACGCACGCGATAGTAACTGAGAACAGACGGTAAACAGTACCTCGTGCGTGCGCGTCTGGTCGGTTGTTACAATGTAAATTGCGCATTTACCGTTGTTGAGAGAAAATTGCTCCCAAGGTGTCCGCGTCTCGCGATCAACTACACAAAGAGTATTTTTCAACTCTTCCAAGCTCGGTAGTATTTATGGATTTATTTATGGATTTATTTAAGCGATCCGAACGGGTTTCTTCAAGTGTGAATCGGATTGATATTAGAATGCCAAACATTGCGATATGTAGCATAATGCATCGTATCGGTATGAGTATCGGTATGAGTATCGGTATGAGTATTAAAATATTTATGGTATGTGTGATGTTCTCCTCGAATTCGTACAGAAAATTTGTAAAACTATAATGACTCATAAATATATTTATTTTGCAACAGCCGATTTTTCGATTTTGATTGCAAATTATCCGTCCAATCTGCAGTGAATCTTTTTTTACACAACTTTAATCGATAATTAAAATCCGACACTCACTTGGCAAACTCATCATCGTTTGCTTCTTCTTCCGTTTCGGAGCCCAGGGGACTTCCGTTTGGCGTTGAACCGCTGTTGCTGAAAGTCACGCTGCTGCTGGTGTCGCTTTCTGCTCTCGCAAATTTCGAGGCGGTGCTCTGAAACATCACAATTGATGCGCATTTGATGCGTGAAAAACGAGAATCAATATTTGTGCAAAATACAGCAAATTCACAAAACGACGCTGTAAATCATTCTTGTCGATTATACGGCAAGATTCTTTGCAGCCACATCGATCACTTAACAAGAGCAGAGCTACGTTTCGATTTACGTGTGTTTCCACTACTTTTTATTGACGCACGGTTGATGTGTTGTACTGATAAGATATATGATAATGAATAATCTATATTTTTCGTTCTTTATATACTTCAGATCTTAAACGTTTCTAATAATAAACATAAAACTAAACAGGAAATATTAAAAATGCACAAGATCTACAAAAAATAATGTGCAAAATTAGAACACACCGATCGCGACGAACAATCGAGTATAAAAATTAAAAATTGTTTTATCAGTTTGTACCATATCGTATTGCGCGTGTGTCAACCTGTCAAACGACCTTGGCAAACTTTAATATTTCATGATACATCGGCGTTTCTTCTTCTCGAATAACGTCATTTGCGTGTTAAAATTTTCCAAAATTGTTAGCGGTACGCTAATTATCGTAGCAACTGTGCGACAATGTTCTTTATATAAGACTATTTTGTTGCGATTATACATTCTTCGAGAGAATTCGATTAAATTAATCACATGTTGTAGATTTTTATAATTGATGCAAAATGCTTACCGCTGAACAATTATTAGCTTTCATTTTTATCAACATTACATTTTGTAACAAAATAATTGAATTATTAAATTATTCAATAATTGAATTATTAAAAATTTACTAAAACTTTTTTTTCACTTCGCTACCAATTCACGATGTACAAACGATTGTTTTTTTAAATATTTAATTAGTTAAAAATAGATAACATCGCATGTCGCGCACGAGACGATGATGCACTCATATCAAACGGTCTGCAAGAACTGTTCGGTCCTAGAGAATGCTGCACTCTTCTTACGGATAGTTTGCAAATGATAAACATTACGTAAAGCAGCGCATTGACGTAGCAAGAAATCTCAGTTTTATTTAATTTTCTGCAGAATATTTGTAACGTGTACCATTATATAATAGATAAAAAACAACAAAGAAAACTTATTGCTAACAATATATTATAAAGTATAATATTTCTAAAATATTTAAAAATAACAATATAGTGTGTATATAATTTTTAAACTATTTTTGAAAAAATCTTAGTGCTGTCTAAATCTAGTTTCTGCAACGTGATCTTAACACACCTTTGCAATGACGGATCTGAGTTTAGTAACGCCACTCAAGGCTCTTTCCAAGGAATATGTGGAGCTATATTTACGATCCTTGACATTATTTCTACACATTGTTCCCGGCGGTTGCTTCTCCGATATTTTACTGATGCTTTTGTGATGTGCGTAAAATGTCACAATAGAAGATTTTCAACTTACATGTAATATAATATCGTAATTTATGATAATCACTAATCATTCTCAAGGATGACTTGGAATTAGTCTAACCGAATTATTTCCTTGATTCTGAACGCGATTCGAGCGCAAATATAAGCGATGATTAAAAAGACTAAACTCCTCTTGTCATAAAAAGCGAAGGTACAATATATGTAAAATTATTCTCGTCATTGAACTGTCGATGATTGTTCAGTGAATAAGAAATACGCGCAATGCTATTGTTTGATTTTTTTTAGAGCTGTTCAACTTTAAATTTTGTGATCGTTGACATATGAATTCGACTTACATTCTGCCTGTCTATTCGCAGATCGTCCATCTTGTCGAGTTTGCTGGGCATAGAAATGCTGGTCTTCTTTATATTCTGAGCACGTAATGGCAGTGCCTTCGTCGGTTTCGTTTCGTTAACGGTTCCTTGATTATTTTCTTGCTTGGCTATGTTACTAACTTCGGCCCCGTTGTTACCCAATTTGTTCGAGAAAGTGTCTGAAAATCAATCGAATAAAAAAAACGAACGATTGCTAAATGTATCTGTATATTGCTATTGAAAAAACATTGTGCGACGTAGTATAATTTCTACACCTAACTTGTATTTGCGTATAGTTTAAATATTATCAGTAGATAAATTTATTGTAAACTAATAAATCCGTGTGATATTAGCTTCGAAAACATATATATTATATAACGTTATATTCTGTGTATATGTATGCTATCACACATTATCGCAATACAAACTGTCGTAAGAAAACATTGCGATAATTAAAGCGTCGGCATGCGATTGTAGAAAGAACACAGGAGTTAATAATTAAAACAGATATATTTCTATCATGAATAGTAGACACAAAAGTTTGTAGTATCAAACAAATAAATATCAAAGAAATGTACAGATAATTCAGTATAACCTTTTAAAATATTTACAAATTTATTGAATAAAAAATTTGATTATTTTTTAAATTATTTTCTCTGTACACAAAGTTAATCAACGAAAGAATAACAAAAAATCTCAAGAAGTGCTTAGTTTTATTTGTGATGGATAAAAATGTGCGACTGTCCAGAAAAAAAGGATGACAAAACTGTCGGCAAAATTAGTCCGGAAACCGTAACCATTTTCTCAAAATGTTCCAAGCCGTATCGCCCTGGAAAAGATATCCTTCGTCAAGGACCTCCCGGCACCGGTTGGTTACCAATCGATTCCGCGCAATATAATAGCAGCGATACGTCATACGACATTACAAAGACGTCATCAAGAAGCTCGGAATCCTCCAGCGACTCGAGTAAAACGGTACGATGCTGCATATAAAAAATATTTTTGACAAGTTAAAAAAAAACGCGATAAAACGTAATTAATAAAAATATTATTTGTCGCATTCTAATACTTATGTATAATTAACAATTAAATAAACATTAATAAAAATTTGCAGTATACATATGTTTGTCTGTCAAAGTGCAATTGTTCCGAAGAAGTCGAAAACGGTTGTAGATCATCGATGTGCTACGAAATTAATAGAATTAAGGATGTTGCTGAAAAAGAATCCGATATCGAATACACCTTGGCTATAATAAAGCCGGAAGCAACTGTTTATAAAAAACAGATCGAGCATGAAATACACACGGAGGGATTTGAGATCTGTCAAACTCGCTGGCTACAGCTTACACCGGAACAAGCTTCGGAATTCTACAACGATAACTTCGGCGATATGAGTTTTCCTTATTTAATAGCCTACATGTCCTCTAAACCTATTATAGTGTTCGTGTTGGCAAAGCAAAACGCTGTGGAAGAATGGAAGAGGATCATGGGACCGACAACGGTATCCTTATACAAAGTTATTAAAATTAAGAATTAATTTTAAAGAATGTGCGCACACACAATTGATTTTTTGTATGAAAAAAAAATAATTACAAAACTATTTCAAAAATAAAAAACTTTTTAGGTGGCTCAAGCGCGTTTGTACTTTCCCGACAGCATCAGAGCGAAATACGGTTGCAAGAGAGATAGCATCAAAAACGCTGTTCACGGCAGTAACAGTCGCGAAGAGGCTATAAAAGAGATTCACTTTTTCTTCCCTGAGTGTATAGTGTGATATTTTTTTCTCTGTTTTTCATATCTATATATAAAATACTTATATATATGTATTTATATACGTATGTGTTATATTTTCTAATACTAAATTTTTTCCAATATTTAGCAGTATTTTATTACTACTAAACCTATGAAAAAAATTTGTTTTAGTCATAACTGAACCTTTGTTAAGTAACGGAATGGCTGAGGACTTTTTGTGGAAAGTCATCAATCCAATTCTCATCGAAGGATTAACTGAGGCAATTTTTGCTATAAAGATACACAATATTTTTTATAAATATATTTTCTTTTATTCTCCAAATTTTATCAATTAATTTTAAATAAGTTTTAATTTTTTTTTACAGTGCTGCAAATCTAAACCAGCTGATCCTGTATTATGGTTGGCGCATTGGCTGATCATGAACAACCCTAATAAGCCGAAACTACCGGAAGATCTCGCTTTAATTCCGACATGACTTTCTTTGATTTATTTTATTAACGATGACTACAGATAATTTTAACACATAATATACTGCTGTCTTACCTACTGGATCTATTTTCTCTGAAGTTTCCTGTTGACGACATGACGGCATCCTTTTAAGTCTTCTCTCTGTTGCAGTTTCAAAAATGTACCTCGAAACAAAAAAATAGAATATTGCAAAATTCTATTATTTAAAATACAACGCTATAAGTGTAAAATGCGTGTAAACTCATTGTACACTTTAAATTTAAAAAAAGCATTGCATGTTCATAAAAATGTTTATATAATTTTCTTATTTAGATGATTAAATATTTATTTTGCAAAAAAGTTTATTACGATTGATCTTTTGTCTTGAAGTAATGATATTTAAGAAATATATTATTTGTAATATCTTGTTTTTCTACACTATTTTTTATAATTATAATTTATTTTATAAGAATTTAAAATATTATATATTTTTTTATACCTTGATTCTACCAACTGTTGAATAACGTCAACAATCGCTGGCTTTTCTTCAACTATCTGCGAATCACTACGTTCGTCATTTGTATTCTTTTCATTCTCACCGATTTCCACATCATTCGTCTTCCGTGAACTTTTTCTCTTTTCCACGCTCACTCCGTTCGCGTAGTTCTGTCTCGCGATTATTCTCCGTTCATTCTCGGATTTCGAATTTTTGTTCACGTTTTGAATTTTCATCAACACTCGCGGCGCATCGACATTCTGCCCGTTCTCACGTCGCACTCCATTTCGCTGCGGCTTCTCCGCTTTGTCAATCTCGAAACGCACTCGTATCGCTGTACTGTCCACATCGTCGGCACTGCCGTGACTAATTTCCTGCGAGCCGTTGATTAATTCGTTGTCGACCTCGCCCCCCCCGACTTTGCGCTTTGTCTCGTCGGTCTTTTGTTGCTTGCTCTCTCGTCTTATTCTAGATGATTTTGGCAATGGTGAGTTGTGAGTCTTGTCGATGGGCGATCTTCGAAATGCGAGCAGAGTGAAAATTGAAATTATCAAGATTAATTGGATTTAAGATTAATTAAAAATTAGCTCAATTAACATTTGTTATCAACATAAAAACAATATCTTATCAAATGTTTAAGATTAAATTGTATATTACACAAAAAAGTCTCATTTGCATTAACAACACGAAATGACTGTGACTATATTTCGATGACAACTTGAATTGTGCGTGGAAAAAAAAAAAAACGAAAGCCAAGCTTATACCTCTGCGGCGAATACCAAGGATTTAACCAGGTTGAGTCGATCAGTGTCGACTCTTCGGACTTGGCGGGACTGACGAGACCTGATGAATTTGGTTTGTACCAAGGTGACGGTATCCTGGACCTGTTTAACGTCAACCACTCCTGAGGCACGCGGCTGATATCTTCGTCCTGGTTTGAAGATAGAACAGACAAGGAGACGCCTCGTCGTTCGGCCAGTCCGACCGGATCGACACTGGCCACCTTCACGTCCCAAGGATCGACAATGGACAGCAGCACTTTCTGCGTCGTAGAACAGAGATGGTATGATGAGAAGAGCTGCAAGAGCAGCGCGAGAGGAGCGGGACGGGAGAATGACGATCACTGAAACCGTCTGTGGTAATGTGAACTCGTTAAGTCTTATTAGAATTATTCGTAGTGGAGATGCGCTCTATCTCACTTCGTGTTTGATTCAACTGGGATGTGAGGCGATCTCCCAATTACAAAAGTGCAGAGAAGACAAAGCGATACTTAGAAACAAGAAGATCGAGAAGTGTTTTCTAAATAACATTTCTAACATTTATTTAGAATTAAAAACACTGAGATTTTTTAACGATAATAAAACAGAAATGACATTAAATATCAAGGAATAAGAATTTTATTTATTTTTATAAGAATATGTGCTAAATTTGTAGACTTGATGAATCTTTTTTACTTTTATTTTTACCAGTTGCAACTTTTAATGATGGTCACGCATGATGATCATTATACTAGTAACTCTTTAGCAATGAAATATATTCATGTTTTATGGATCATTTGCAGAAACTGTATAATTTTACGCGTCGATGACGCTCTTTGACGCTTGATATATGTATAGTCACCGGCGTTTAAAACGAACACACAGGCTATAGACGGATGAATCACGTGGAACGATTTGACAGTTCGATTTGTTTCTGCTAACTCTATTACGTAATGAAGCGTAATCTGTAACGAGTAACTTTTTACGTGATTGTTCTGTCATACATAAGAAAAAGAAACTGTTCAGAATAAAATATTATCAAGCATTGCGGAACAGAAAAGTTTTTTGTGACGTTAGTTTTACATTAATGCAAATCTACATACGTTTGAAACACTTTATCTTTATATGTAAAACTATTATCTCTTAAAACTATTATCTCTCAAAACGTGTTATTTACCCGAAAATTGGAACTAACGTAATAATGCGTAACGAAATAATGCGCTTCTTACCACGCATTTTCCTTGATGAGTGAAATGTTTAATGAAACACGCAAAAGACTTTTCTTCATTACTTTAAGTTTCATTAGATCCAAAATAAAACTATCTGTCTCGGTAAAATACATTTTTCGTAAAATTAAGTGATTTTCTTCAAAGATTTATTTTAGCAGAAAACAAGTATTTAAAAAAAAAAAACAACAATACAACTTTATGATATAATGTAACTTTCACAACGATAATATGATAAAAGAATGCGTACATAGAGCAAACATTAAATTGGTTTTTGTGTCGCATTTTATTTCGTAAGAAATTTTTAATGCACTAATAAAGAAAAAAATGACATTAGTAAGAATAAAATTAGTAAAACTTAACAGTATTGTTAAAACAATTTGTTATTTGAGTACAGTTTTATCATAATAATATGAATATGATTATGACGTACAGTTTTATCATAATAATATGAATATGATTATGACGTTAATGCGTATGATATTTTCACTTGCAATATTATATATTTTTTCTGGCATTAGAATAGAAAAAGTAACTAGCTATCATGTCGGATGTAAAACCGCGAAACAATTAAATAATTCTTTTAGCGTTATTAGTAGATAAAAGTTAAATAAATTTTTATAACTGAATGTCAGATTGTAATAATTAGATTTTTATAATAAAGTGTTACAAAACACGTCAAAATGTTCTTACTTCTTAGCACGAAGTAATAATGAACTTTTCTTGAGTCAAAATTCCTCTTTTGCTATCTCGACAAACATCTTGATAAGACGAGCGTTTTCTAATTAAAAATGATCTTGATCATTCTGCGCATTATTTGCTAAGATAACAATATATGTGCACTCAAGTTGTCAAACTTTCCGCACAATCCGATTCAATTCGATTTGTAAACGATTACCTTTTCGCCGCTTCCCTTATTTTTCTTTTTTTTAATACGATCCATTTCTTCTTCAAGATATCTACAAACAAGCTAATGCTTAAGACGACGATTAGATTAAATCCGCGATCACCGATAAGTGATTAGTCCTCGCGGAAATGCTCCACCTTCTGGAACAGGTGGTTTTGAACTGATCTGCCGTTCCATATATCGGCAGTCACTTAGCGATATCTTCTTAGACTGACTTGCGTGTATACTGTATACACGAGACCACGTGCATACACGAGTTGCAAAGGAATATTCACGTAGAAGTGTATATACCCCTTTCTGTGTACACTCACACAAACATTCTAATCTCGCAAAGTCGCAAGTACACGACCTACTTTGTCTTTGTTTGTATTTACATAGTTTACGATGGAGACCTTTAATCTGAGATATATAATGCAATCATTGTAATGGGAAACGTCGTTGCGTTTCCTACTATGCAGTCAGTTGTCTTGCAAATACGCACGTTGGAATATTGCGTGAAACGCTTTTACAATCTCTCTTTCCAACAATCATTTCGAGAGATTGTATATATATGTAAATAATTTTAATGCACTTCTCTAGAGATATTTATTTTTCAATTATACTTATTGTTAATTTTAACGTCAGAAACGCGCGAGAAATTCATACGAGAAAGTTTGTCATGCAACTTATATACATAAATAAAATAAATCAAAAATTGTTAAAATCATTATTTTTTTCACAAAGAATATAGATATTATTTATCTATATGAGCTTATTACGTCATTAAACACAGTTTGTATTACCGTGTTATATAATGACAATTGTATTAGGTAAGTACAGACGTGTCGACGTAAGACCACAAACTTTTATACATATATACTTCTATATACATTTTCTGCTAGGATTTCAAGTAACGTAATTCATTGCGTAAACTACAATATCCATAACGCAAGTATAATAAAAGGCAAGGTATTTTATTAAGTTGAACGGGGAAACAAGAAAATTCCATTTTTCTTCTATTTTTATTTTTCACAGTTTCAATAAGATGGCTCATAAAGAAATCGAATAATAATACCTCTCGCTAATTAGAAATACTAGTTTTACAGCAAAAGTTTCGCGAACTGATGTTACACGATAAATTGGAGCAATTGTTTATTTTACGCGCATAATACTACAATTATACAGAATATTTTAATTAACGTCTAAAGAGTTAACACCGTAATGATATGGTCTTGCAATAACAGTAATTAAATTATCTAATTCGTCATTCTCTGCGTCCGGTAGACTTGTTATCTCTGTTAATTAGCGGTAATAACTCATTTCTATTAACAAATAATAATATCATACAATTATAATTTTCAATAATTGATTTTCTAATGAGAAACATATCACACTAAACCCACATGATAGAAAATAAAATTGAAAAATATATTTTTCTTTAAACAATATTTTTACGTGAAAGACACAGTTGATGTCGACCAAAACTTATTACAAAAAAACTTATAATATAATTATAATAAATATAGCAAAATCTAAAAAAAACTACATGTATAAAATAGTTAATTCAACTATTTTCAGATCTTTTGCAATGATGTTTTTCAATTCAATTTGGACGTATTCCTTAGTATGATTATTTTTTCTCTACTCTCACCTTTGTATTGGTTTTCTTTTTTTTTTTTTTGAAAAATATGCAGTGCTAATATTAACTACGTGACACAATTTTGTCGGAAATATTATTGCCATCTTTCAGACACGTGGCTACTTGAATGCCACAAACTTTCTTTCGTGTAGCAATACGAAAATTATATTTATTCGATCACTTCATCGATTATAATCAAATAGTATTAATTGTAAGAATCTTTTCATGTATATCTCAAATTGCTCGTCGGTAATATAACAAGCAATAAGACCTTCAGATTTTTTACGTCTCAACGATGTCACGACTTAATCGAATATGTATGAGACTGTACACATTATTATTATTACGTATTATTATTATGTATTGTTCAACAAAACTATATCGTAATACTTTTTTTTTTATAATCCTGGATTCGTAAGTTACAAAGTAGGGGGAGATCAAAATCCGAAGGTTTATTCAGGTTATTTATTACCAAGAATATTTCGCTTGCAATAATATTGCAATCAATTTACCGCGCCTCTTCACAACTTTTGCAGACCATTTTACGCGGATTTTTCTACGCACAATTTATTTCTCTCTTTCTTTCGAAACAATGGAAATTATTAATTTGTATCAATTATCACGCGCATTGTCCCGATCGCGTTTTTAACAAATATTGCGCGTGTGTTTTGCACTCGAATACTCGCGTTCGATTATAACTAATATATATCGCTATATTATTATGTTGTATATTTCTATTACCATTAACAGTATTATATAACTATATACTCTCCCACGTGAGCATATATATATATATATATATATATATATCTTTATATATATTTTTATATATAATCTATATATATATTTATATAATTTCTCATCATTCTTTCGAGTCTTGTATTTGCCACACGCATCACTCTCATTCATCGCGATACGCCATGAATAAAGTTTAAAAACGTTAACGACAATAATATATCTTTTTTTTGTTTTATTATCTGCTCCGCGCGGTCAAGCAAGCGACATGTTCGGAACGAGTGGAATTCTCACAGCGAGAGAGGACAGACCGTCACACCGTAAAGCACTTATGTGCAAGGAGAGAGAATTTGCTCCGAAAATTCGCTTTTAACTGTGAAACCCACGTGTCGACTGGATTGTCACGAAGCGAAATCCGAGTCGACGCGTCGCGAGCAGAATCTCGTGTGTTGCTCTAACATTATTCTTTATATGTATCTATATATGTAGTTTTTTTACTCGCTGTCATTATCGATATCCGTTTTATATATAACATTAGTTAATGAGTATTATTTCCTTCGACTAATCTAAGGAATCTGTTACGCATCGTAACCGCGTGCGATCTCACTACATTATTGTTCCGAGTCTTCGCGCGGCTTTCTTTCGCCGCATCTCCGCTAAATCTCGTACGCGCTAGGTATGTGTTATATGTATTCGAATTCATGAGCACTAACGTCGCATTTTTTTCTATATCTTATTCTATCTTTGTAGATTTAAATGAGAGATGGAGGAATAGCCCGAGATAAAAGTTTCCATCGAAAACACCGATTTAAAAGTTAGTTTTTCGATTGTTTGTTTTGTTTATACACAATCCTCTGCACAGGTAGATAGATGCTTGTATACATGGTTTGCGTGATAATCGAATCCGCGCGAGATAACGCGGTTATTATAATCTTGTCGATACTCGAATATCGATTTTATCAAAACAACAGTTAAACCGAGTCTTCTTCTCAAAAAGTATATTTGTAACCTTGATATTTACAATTTGTCCTTTATTTCTTATTAACACTAAGATTTCTACACACACACACATACACACGTACATACATACACACATATACACATGTGTAAATAAATTAACAAATTGTGTAGAGGATTGATCGATCTTCTCTTTTGTTTTTTTACATGTCGATAAATGAACAGAAATCGTTGAGCGACTACAATCGTTTTAAGAATCGATTTTGTTCTTGTCACACAAGATAATTTAAAAGAAGAATCTCTTCTCCGTTAATCGCACAATGAAACTATCGATGAGTCTATGATATGTATCTATTTTTTTTTTTTTTTTGCAAAACTCACACGCTTTTCTGACTTCTTGTTCTTCAAACTCTTAATTGTAGACAAAACAAAAAAACAAAGAAAAAACAAAAAAAAAACAAGAAAAAATGAAGTCCGTCACCGCAGCAGTGAATTGGACGTGCTGTCGATGTTTACGTAGTTTAAATCATTTGGAAAAACGCGATATATGTCTCGTTTTTAAACTATCCTGCGTGACGAAATTGACGAAGGTCGCACATGTACTGAATTATACAAAGTATTGCACATTAGAAAATGCACGAAGTATCGTAGATAAATGTAATTTCTCTTCCGCTGAACACGCTCATGCAGATCCAACGGAAAGTTTCGAGTTTATTAGGCGAATCAAGAGGAACGTTTACGCAATTCAATCGATTGTCAACAATCAAACTTGCACGTCTACTTAAAATCATAGGCCGGAAAGAGAAGAATATGATATAATTTACCGTATATTCATGACAATAGTTTACGCTATCTGTACACGAACTTTCACAATCTCTCACAATCTTGTCTTCAATGTGTCTTCGCAATCTTGTCTTTCATGAAGGAAGAAAAAGCACAGTACGTGTTTCAGGGACAAAATAACAGTTTGTTCTGGCAATAAACAAAAGTACTAAACTCCGATCTGTACATTCGCGCGTCAGATTCTGTTCTCGAACGAATCTTTACTCGCGAGCGGTTCAAGTGTCACTTCGCGTTCGAAGGGAATTCCTAGCAGTAGTATTAGTTTCATTGGGATGATTCCAAAAAGTTCTTTCTCGCGTTCGATAATGTGGACATTCAAATCATCTATCAGTGCAAGATATACTAATCTTAACATAATATAATCCGCAACTTTAATGGACAAAGAAATTTCACATGCTACTAAGTTGACTTGACACCGGTTTGTAGAGCGTTTCTGATATTTTTAATAAAAAAAAATAAAAAAATAAAAAAAATAAAAAAAAAAAACAATTTCGACTATGGAGACGAATGCGAGATATCCGATGGAGAGATCGGATCAACGTTGCGATGTCTCTTAGCGTTGAACACTACGTCATTCTCCCGGATCGTCCCACTTCGCTTCCTCGGCTATTCGATCGAAGCAATCCGAGAGGAACGTGAACTGCAAGCATATATATCAAATCATAAAAAAAACGTAGATTAAAAAACCACCAAATGTGAAAAAAAAAATTTCAATTTGAATAAGATAAGATCACTGCTATACTCACATAAGGAGTGAAGACTTTGAGCCAACGAGGCGGGCGATTATCCTGGCGCGTGTATTGGAAGCAAAACGCCATTCCGTCCTCGTCCACTTCCCATCGATTAATAGTGCTCCATTGAAATTCCACCACTTGGGATTCCAATGTGCCGTCCTCCTTTGCGGCGTGCAACTTGAAAGCCGCCGTGCCAACCGCAGGTATCACGTGGCCTTCCTTTCTCGAGTCGCACGCGCAATGCGGGAACACAATGTCCCCGTACCCGCTGAGTTCCCTCGCCAGTTTTAGATACTGCAAATAGCGAAAAATAAAACAAACAAAATTTCTCATACAGACAAAAATGACGTCTCGAAATGCACGATTTCTCGCGATAATTTTCAACGAACCTCGTGCTTTCTGGAAGCGTCTTGCAGCGCTTTCAGCTGATACAGTCGTTCCCCCGCGGTGATATGACCTCTGTTAACCTCGTCTATTGTTTGCCAAAATATCCAAGTCAATGCCTGTTCGCTCAGAGGCCTATTTACATTGAAGAGCCACCTTCGTATCGCCAAACACGTCGCGCTAGCGGTGGAGTAATTCTGAATGTACAAAGTGTGTGGATGTTCGTGCGGTTGCAACTTCCGCTCTGAAATGCACAGCCGCTATTCGTTAAAAACCTATTGCACATATTCGAAACAGCTTACGTTATGTCAGGCCGGTTATGTCGAGCGTAATGCTTAGTTGCGTACCGAAATTGTATTCGACAATCTCGAAGAGATAAAAATACTTGGCTGTTTCCGCGTCCAAACCGACGCGACAGCAAACCGCGTCGTAGACGTCTTTCACCGACGCCGCTTTCGGGACCGTAACGGTGACGACTTCTCGATCCGGCAGCAGAACCTTGAGATCGACCGCCGGACCCTGATCGCCGTCCTCTTCTAATCTGTCGGTCAGGAATTCCTGCATGGCGTCGCTCTCCGCTATCACGCGCACCGCGCACACTTTCTCCAAATACTGTTCCAGACCGCGTCTCCTCGCGTCAAGCTGTTGCTCGCTCAATCTGCAATGTCAGCGAATCGTTACTCCGAACGTACACGCGAACTAGATTATGTTTTCATTGAATAATCTTTCAGAGAAAGAGAAACGGAAGTACAAGTGCGAGCAATTTGCGTTCGCATACAATTATGACGCGTCAGTTGGTGAAAGGATTCATTCATTGATTCAGCGTTTCATAAGATTGAAATCCGAAGACATTACTGGAATGGCCATTTTCCTGGTAGCTTCGGGAAATTGAAGCCTATGAATTCCTTCTTCAGCGCCATGTGCAGTGCCGCGAATTCCCGATATCGGCGCGAACACAAGTGCCTGCCGGCCATATGGACGTTGAATACTACATAACGCTCGTGTTTTCTTTCACGAACGTGATAATCCGGCACGCTGATAGGCAGAGATCTCTTCTCGCTGTAGTCCATCGCCGCGTAACTGAACAGACGAAAATAAACGATATTATTTACGTATGCGCATTTTTATCGGGATACTTTAAATAAACGGTCACGTAATTATAGAAATTAAAAGAATCATCAAGAACCTTATTCAGAATGTATGTATAGAATTTTGATTATCTTTAGAGATAAATAAATTAATTTCGATTTCTTTCGAGTTTACATCATCCGACAAACTTTTTTGCGAAGATCGGACATCGCCTTTACCTCAAATCCTCGCAAGGTTCTAATCTTTCAGCTTCCTGCGGCGTCACAGAAATAACGGTCAACGTGAGAACATCGCCGCCCGATTTGATCAGATCGACCACCTGTTTGTGAGTGGCGCCTTCGACGTTGACATTGTTTCTGTAATAAAGAGAAACGCGCACATGTTACGTCACAATTCGCGTCGTATTGTATCATTCTGTTACACATATACCGATCCGGACCAAAATCGGGACCAACCTCAGTTGCGATCTCAGCACGCTCGAGGGATTCCATCGTCCGCGATTTTCTATCCACTCGCATTGCAGCGCGGTCATGTAACACGCTAACATATTCGTGCGCGCTCTTATCAGCGCGATAGCGAATTAATCTCTCTTTGCAAGCGGCGATTCACGCGAACTGTTACGAATTGCCCGTTTCGACGGGCAACTTGTATCGATCGCGACGCAAAATGCGATAGGTAGAAATTCACGCGATTTCAACGTTCATCGACGAAGCCCTTTCGCGTACTTGAAGAACCAAGTAGACCTTCAGACTAAACGCGATCTGATCGTTTCTTCCGCGCGTCAGCGTCGGTCTCTCCGTTTCACTACGCGTAGAAAGGGAATAGAATACACGGGTAATTGGCCTTTTTAACGAGAGAGTTTCGAATTCCAACAAGTGAAAGGACGGCCGCGATTGGTTCGAGCGCGGAGGCACGACTCTCTCGAAGATAGCGAATGTCGCCGCACGCGGATTTCAACGATCTACATGCGAGAAAATCGGAGGCGTCGCTTTTATATATTTTGCTATCGCTTGTAACGCGTTAAAAGATTAATTATCTCTACTCTAGATATTCTAGCACGCAGACTGCAAACAATCTACTTATCGCGTTGTATGCCTTGTACGCACATAATTCCGTTAAAAGTTCTACAGATTTTAATATTTATTACACAACATATATAATATATATATTGTATTATTTTTTTCCACTTATCTTCCGCTCTAATTTCTTCAGTTAAAAATTGTATTTCTTTCTCTCCACACAAAAAAAAACAGTTTTGTTGAGATTACCAAATTTTGGTAATTTTAACCAAAATTTGGTTTCCAAAACACTTAATTTTGGTTATCTCAACAAAACTCTTTTTTCAGTGCAAATCTACAATCTTCCTTTGGCGCATGTAGCGTTGCAAAAAAAAAAAAAACTTTTTTTATGCAGAGAGTACAAGAGGATGTTTACAATTAACCACGAATTCTTAATATCTTTGACGTAACTGATTTCAGTGATGTGTGTAGCGGCTATTTGCGCTACGATACAACTTAACGTACACACGAAAAGTCCTATCGGCATAATGCGTACACGCAGACACGTTAACAACGGCTTTAAGCAAACATCTCTTTTTCTCTCCTCTTACATACGCTGAATATTAAGTTTTATTTTCGCAAAGCTTGCGTTTACAGCGCCAAATATAGCCGCGAAAAAAATATTTCGTCAGCTAACAAAAAAAAAAAAAAAAAACGCCAGCAGATAAAATTGGTGAAGTGGATCGGTCAATAATGACACCACGCGTATGGTAATATCTGCTAGAAAAAGATAATGCGCACGTCAGTGAACTAGCGCGAGTTTGCGCGCACACAAAAGCGTTGCGATGCACTACATTGCTACGAGTGTTAAAGTGTTGATAGCGTCGCGCGCGCTCTTTCGCTTTCTGCTCCGTGATCGGGCGAAGCGCGGCCCGCGGATTATAAATGCGCCGTGGTTGAGACTATTTGAAAACTCATTCGCGAAATACAACCGCGAACCTCGTTAATTGCGGCTAACTGAGATAACAAAGCACGCAGACGGCTAATGATCCGCGCCCACGTTAGCGCGATTCCCCTCTCGATATTACGGAGTTTAAAATTTTAACGCAGTTCCGAGCAAATGACCGGGTCACTTTCAGACACTCGGTGCGTGGAACGCGCGCAATAAGCGGCTTCTTTCATCTCTGATATTCGTATCGTTATTGTTGCACTCGTTAGAGCAGAAATCGTCGTTAACTCTTCGAACGCCGGGGAGCCGAGTTAACACAGTTAATTGATCTACTTTATCAATTCAAGTAATTCTTTTTGTTTTGTTTCCACCGGCGAGTGTATAATTTCGTTGGTCGAAACAACAAGGTAATATATGCGAATGCGGGAAACCTTATCGAGGAATAAACCTTTTACAGACATTAACGCAAAGAACGTAAGAAAAGAAGTCATATAGGATGTAGTTTGCGATTGTCGTTAAAACTATTATCGCTTACGCAAACACAATGTGATCAGTGAGCTAACATAAAATCATTGAAGTGCAAACAGAAAGAAGAAGGAATATTATAGCCAGGAGTCTCTAGCTATAAATAGCAGCGGCGCAGTCAACTGGACATTAAAAATCATTTGATTCAATTACATGACGCGGCAAATTGGCCGCGTGAACGTGACGACGAGTCACCGTAAAATGATTAACAAAAACGTCGAAATTGGCCGAGTGAAAGAGGAGAAGCGAGATTTCGAATCAAATTCTCTCGCAGTGCCACGCGGCGACAGTGATTAATATATTTTATACACTTCGACTTTTGCAGCTTGCTGTTCCGGAACGCAAACTGATTCGCCTTGGGCGTAGGTAGTCGCCCGGACGAGAATCGAAAGAAAAAAACATTCCCTTACGACCCTGTAGAACGAGAAAGTGCGAACACGCTGAAATCGACGACGAACCTCTCGCGCGCGCGTGACAGACCTTGAACCGCGCGCGGAGTTTATGGGAACCTTGGACTCGCGCGAGTTGCAAAATAGATTCCGTTCGCGCGATCCGCGTTTCCCGAGAACACCATCGCAAATAAACGTGGCATTTATCAGTGCGTCGATATAAAACGATAGGCATCTCGATGATATCTCGGCCTATTCACTTTGATTATCACGTTTGATTTCCACTGTTTCCGTAATCTAATCATAAATCAATTTTGTTGTTATCGAAATGAGAAGATTGTACAATCGCTATTTTAGCACTCTTTCGCGATCGTGTTATATGCTTAATCGAATCGGTTTTATTGTACAATTTGACCTACGTCATTTCTAAAATAAACGTCGCGTGAAAAGCACATTACTCGAAATCGATATCATCGTGCGTGTTGTCATTCTTGCAATTTTCCGTAATGCTATCTCGACCTTTTCTTCGTGCAGTTATCACGAAAATCGAATTCTCCAAAATAAAACTGCCGCACAAATTTGTATTGAACGTATAGATGACTTTTAACAAAGCGCGGCTAATGTTTTAAGTAAATTAGCTTTTAATTAAACAGCTCGGAGAATTACGCACACAAGGTGGCTCTAACGATCAGGTATGCAAATCCAAGAGCGCTAACAACCTTGACGGTCGAAATTACAAATACAAATTTAAGAACTCCGGTGTAAAGCACTAACTAGATTATCTGATAGACTAATTAGATTGTTGGCTACATAAAATTAATGCCTAACAATGAACTCCTTCACATTCATCGTTCATAATGATTTATTTTTTTAATGTTTAAGAGAACAAAAGAAAGTAACGTACTTATTTCTAGCAAAGAAATGAAAATAATGAAAAAACTAAAACTGACACAGTGAAATAAAGAGTGTTTGTAAAATCTTTCCAAGTAAGTTTCTTTGAGTAGATTAAGTTTAATTATTTCTTTATCTATTTATTGGATTAAAAGCGCGACAGCGCGAATTCTCGTTCAAAAATGACAAAACGTTTTTGTTTCACTGAAAATCACCGATCGTTACTTTCGACGAAAAACAATTTGTTCGAACAACCGATTAACCCGGTTCCAAAACCCAGGCGCGCGCAGCGGTGACAGATTTTGCAACTTGTCGCGTTTGTTAATCTCCATAAACGAGACGGACGAGTGTGTTCGTCACGCATTGTGCACATTTTATTGTCCTTGCTGCAAAATTTGCAGAGCGAAACATGATGCATTCGTACACGTGTATGCACACACGTATGTATTGTGCCCGCGTGTTCCGAGATTTGCTCTATCGCGCCAATATTAATTAGCGTAGTTACGATCAATCCGCTTCAATTATTATCTTATTTGTAATCTCACATATCTTTACGTCGCTTCTCCGCAGTTTCTGATAAATGCAGTAAATAATTCACAACTATTTTTTAAAAAAGCTTTTAACATTTTTCTTTAATTACGCCTGCGATAAGGACGAACGAATCACTGTCGTTTGGTATCACTTCTATTCTACGTTTTTTTTAAAAACAATGTGAAGAACGCGAGATAAACTGCGAGATCGCAGGAAAATCGAGTTCATATATGTGAGTTGTTACGTGAAACTCTCTGGCATTAATTGCATCGTAGGATCAGCTAAATTTGCCTTTCGCATCTCTGCAGATGAACGTTGAGTCTCTCAAGAGACCACATGCGATCGTTGGAGCAAGTTAGTTGCTAAGCAAGACCGCGTGTAAGTGTGTAATCCTCGATATAAATATGCGATACAACTGCTAGACTGCGATCAACGTATTCCCACAAAATGCGATTGATAAACATGGACTTTGAATGTACCATACATATACATAAATGTTTATAAAACATATGTGTAAAGTTTTATGTTAAGATACACATATAAAGTTTTTAGCAATTCACTTGTCAGACGCAAAAAAACACGGCATCCATGTGATTAATTATTATTTTATAAAAAGTACGTTTTTCTCGCAAGTGTGTTGTAAAATAACCGGCAAACACCTTTTTGATGTTTTATTCTAGTCTAAGTGTTTCTTTTATAAAAAGAATTGAATTTAAATAGAGTCTGTAATATAAACGACGGAATGAACATACAGCACGTGTCGCTTACATCAGAGTAGGCATAAATATCATAAATGTTGATTGTGATTAATGAATATAGATAAATCTTCCGATGGTTTTCGCACACACATCTTTATTAATGTATTAAAATATCATTAAATATGGAAATTTTTGAGAACAATTTAAAAGCCAAGAATTGCGATATCCAACAATCAAATCGAGAAACTTGATTTGGAGTATCCACGTTTTGTACTCTTGTCTTTTTTGACATTTTCATTTCCCACGTTCTCTTTAATATCTCCTAGTATCTTTATCATGTAAATGAATGCAATCTGCTACGAAATGTTTATTTGATTATTTCGAGATGTATCAAAGATACGTCGAAGCTTCGTGCCTGAGGACTCTCTTCGGGATGTAATTATACGAATTCCAACGCAATTTGGCAGACAGCCCGGAATGTTTCCGCTAATAAAGTTGCATCACGCATCCGAGAGTACCGCATACTCTCACGCACGAGAAGACTGCTCGTGACGAAGGGCGTCCCAAGGATTATCAGAGAAAGACGCGCAGGAGGACAACGTGGAGGAGAAGAAAGAGGACGGTCTCTTCTGGGGAATACGATCTGGTACTCACACTTCCAGAATACGATCGCCCTTGCGGACGCCGGCCTTCTCGGCGGCGCCCCGCGGCAGCACCGCGCTGACATGCTGCAGCGGCGCGTACAGTTCCCCGTTGATGCTCCGCAGTTGTCCACCCTCGCTGACCTGGCCGCGAACGTTGAACCCGAAGCCCGTCTCCGTTTTGTAAATGGTGACGCACCGCGGACCCTGGCCGACCGGATCTTTGTCCGGTCCGGTCGCCGGCGGATGCTGCGGCACGCGCGCGTTGTTATTCACCATTGTCACGGTCGCCGCGCTTCTCGTACTGCCGTCCTGGTTCACGGCTGGCAAGCGCTGCACCTCCGACTCGCAGTCCGCCATCTTACACTCTGGCCGCCCATTCACGACGGCCTTGCTATCACTGCTCGTTGTTACCTGAAACTAGGGACGTGCGTCGTCGCTCGTATAGTTCAAAAGGAAAGATCGATGTGTAGTATCGAGTACGCGTTACGATACTATCGCATCGATACTTCAACCTATCGACAACGGAAATGTATGATTTTTTAGATCAGAAAATAAAACAGAATTGATTGATAGAATATTTTTATTTTTACAGCGAATATCTCGTGTTGTGCGGAAGAAAGCGATAAACTTTCGATTCTGCAAGAATTAATAGTAGGACTTCAATAATATAACAGCGAATTCGATAGCCTGCACTAGTGCGCACTGAGTGCGATTTTCAATGGACTTTTTCCATTGAAAGTTGCGCTCGGTGCGCACTAGTGCAGGCTACCGAATTCGCTATAAAGAATCGAACTAAGAAAAGTAACAATGCTCGCTCAAATATGGAAAAGACAAAAAAACCAACAAAAAATGAATTTTATTTAAAAAAAATAATTATTTTACAGCAACACTCATTAATTATAATCTTCGATTATACTTGACAAAAACAAATTCCCTAAATGTTCTCGATTTTCCAAGCGATGTTGCGATGATTCTGAGAAGTGTAAGTAGGTGTCGTCTCGCACAAGATTGCAATGAGAATCATTCGTGTCGGCGTGCCGCCTTTTATCTTTTACAGTCATTGATCTTTGCCGCCCCTGTCGGTAGCGCAGTTTAAGCCCATAGATGGAGACAGTTTGTTGTCCGTGACTTCAGTGATAGTAAACTGAGAACATGCATCACGTAAGCTTCAATACAAGTTTTATTTTTTATTGTTTTTAAACGGCACGGAGAAATAATGACAAGAAATAAATAAAATGTAATCACATTTATTTTTTGTTTTTATCTTATAAGAAAACAAAAAATACACAAATATAAGAGATACTTATATAATTTTCCTTTTGTCTTCAACATTAGTAAAAAAATGTATTTCCTTTCTCGATAGTAATCTAGAATGTAATTCAAATAATTAAATAATAGACAATAAACAATAATTTATTGTTGCACTTAACAAGTTACGTTAACCCACATTTACTGGTCAAATAACAAAGTCAATGTTTGTTCTTTTTTAAAGTAAAAACGACAAGGAAAAATTTTATTATTCATAGTAGTATGTACTATATATATGTACTATGATGGCTTGAATATTTGTGTATAAATGAAAAAAAAAAATTTATTTTGCTCTATCCTCTTTCTCTCTCTCTTCCTTTCTCTACGTTAAAACTATAAAATTTTGATGCAAAATTATATGAAATTTACAAACCGTGCGAGCGCAAAACGTACTTTAATTTAATTCCAATCAGACGCACATTTACCGCAATATTAAATTCTCATCACGATCGTGTGTCACATATACGCTAAACACATGTGAGTGAATTAATTTCTGCGTTTGTATACGCGCGCGCGATGTGTTATTTTTCTATTTACAATCATTCGGAGATAATTACCCGGTGTAAAACCAAAATTGCAAAATAACAGAAGAAAATTGTAGCAGTCTTTCGTTGTACGAGGGCGGTCCGATAAGTATTTAGCCTCACTGCCCGATGGTGTCAGTATCGCAAGAGAGATTACTATCGTGTAGTACATTCTCT